>PVIA01006411.1:0-97976 GCA_004024845.1 Tonatia bakeri | reverse complement strand
AATGCACTATTAAATACACACACATACATGCACACATATCTATGCAAACTTTTTTTGTGTATATGTTGGTCATACAGTGTTTCTTTCATATGAATAAGAATAGATTTCTGGTGCTTGCTTCAGTAGCACATATACTGAAAAAAAATAGATTTCTGATCATTTGGTCTTTCTAATAGCTTATATTTTCTATAAATCAATGGTTATCACTCCTTAATGTGAAAGTATCACACAATAGAGTTATGAATATGCAATCCTGATCTCAAAAATTTTTAGTTGTAAAAAATATTTATTGAGCCCTGGCTGGTGTAGCTCAGTGGATTGAGCTACCCCAGCAGGCTGAGAACCAAAGTTCAATTCCCAGTAAAGGCACGTGCCTGGGTTGCAGGCCATCTCTCCAGTGCAGGGTGTGTGGGAGGCAAACCCACATTAATGATTCTCTCTCTTTGTCCTTCTCTTCTCCTCTCTCTAAACATGAATAAATAAAATCTTTTAAAAAATATTTATTGAAATGGATACTACTAATGATTTATTGCTCAATGTATAAAAAGAATATAAATACCTCCCAATATTTATTCTCATCAATATTATTTTTATCACCTTATGATTTCTGGTGACCACTGACCATTATGGAAGATGAGAGGGCCCAGATCCTCTTCTATCTTCTTGTATTGGTCAGAGAGGAGCAAATGATCTAAGTTGAACCACTAGAAGTGCACCCCAACACTTAGACTTTGGGTGTCTAACATAGAGCATGAAAAGGACAATCACTAAAGCAGTGGTCTCAAACTTTGTTATACATCAGAATCACCCAAGGATTGCTGGGATTACACTACAGATTGCTGGGTCCCACCCCCAGAGTTTCTCAGGTCATGTTGCCACTAATCTAAGAACTGAACCACACTTTGAGAACCACAGCACTAGGTGAATGAGCAAAGCCAGGAAATGGAGGACCATCACCAAGGGAATGGATGGCTAGAACTGAACTTCAAGATTATAGCTCATCAAGTTATCTGACTTTGGTATCTGGCTATGAAACAAATAACCTAGAAGCCTCTAAACATTTAATGGAGACTTACTGCTAAGTAAATTGTGATTTCTTAGACCTTAAGTGTAATCTCTAATGTCCCTAACAGGAAAAGAGCCTCTGAACAGCATAGGGAGAGGGGTAATATACTCATTGCCCATCTCAGAGTTGGCTGTTGAGGACAGTAGACAAGAAACATCTTCTCACAGAGCCAAACCAGAGGTGAGTAGATTGGCAAACTATGGGACTCACAGGTCGAGGAGTCCTGTCATATCATGGATATCATATTCAACATGGACCAGTCATCCCTACGTGGTGTCTCCTTCACTTCCTCTTTTCTGTGCCACCATATTAGTATATATGTTGTATATAGATAAGTGTACATTTAGCCATAAATCAATGGATCATGAGATACTATAATTGTACCCAATGAAAAGGAATGCACCTTGCCCAGGATCAACTAATCACTCTCTGAAAAGCCCCCTCAAATGGACTTATGTGAAAACGAAGTTAAGTATATTGCTTACCACAGTACAGAAACCAGTACCTTAATGGAATATTAGTAGCATTTCAGAAAAACAAGGTCAAAGGCAAGATAACTGTTAGAGCTTTTGTTTTGGTTTACAAATATCTAGGGACAGGTCAATGTTAGGGTGAGATGGGGATTGGATCAAGTCTGTTATATAATAGTTTAGGATTGGTGGACCCAGCAAGAGGAAATTTTGAAGGAAGCCCTGAAGAGTAAAACAGTCAGATGACCACAGCTGAGTGATCTATTGAGACACCCTAATGAGGGCAAGTTGAGAAAAGTTATTTGCTACATTATCTTATAGGCCAGAGTCTCCTGGAATAATGGAGATAGTCAATACAAGTTATGTTAATGTGCACCATGAGCTATGTGATTGTATATGGCTTGGGTTCTTACCAGAGTTCCTAAAATTTGGATTCAGTAACTCAGTCAGTCTTTGGGTTGATTTTGAGGTGAGGTGTGTACATTCCACACAAGTGTGGGCATGTTTTACACCATGCTTCGAAAGGACAGTATGTGTGGCTACTGGGTGATCTAAGGAGTAAACTGCAGTGAGCATTTGTGTTTGTCTCCAAATGTGTTTGACTCTATTCCCATTTTTCCTGGTGCCTGGTTTCCATCTGGGATTCGTGTAGTCGCAGGGAACCTGAATCCTCTTTTGAAGTCCTGTGGAGAATGGGACCACAACAAAGAAATGTACACATTTCATTCCCCTCCTGGTGATAAGCCTTTAATGCTGATTGGTTCCAATGCAGGACCAAAGTCTATCTCAGCAGAATGGATCTTGGAACACTTGCTGAGAATGTTCAGATAAAGCACTCTCTCTTAATCTGGATGGTGTGGGGATTGCATGAGCTACAGCAGCATCAGCCATTTTGCTAGACTCAACAAAGCCAGGGTAAGGACAAAGGCAACAACTCAGAGAGGAAGACAAAGCAGAGAGAACCCCCAAGAAATGCAAAACAAGCCTCTGACCCTTGTGTTCCCTCCCAATTATCTCAGTGCTTCAGATGCCTATCTCACACTACCAAGGACAAAGCAAGGACACCTGAGTCAGATTTTTTTTGCTTTGCTTTCCTCCTCCTCAGTTTCTCTTGGTTCCTTCTTCACAGCATGAGAAGTATTTTCTGCTTCTTCTTGTCTGTGGGAACTGCCCTGACATTACAACCTTTTTTGCTTATACTGAATGTCATAGTAAAACACAATATGAATCATATGTAGGTATCTTGATATGTGAAAGGAAAGTATTAGAATTCCAAGAAAAATGTTTCTCTAAAAATTCTGGTATTCAAGGCAGTTGTTTCACCAGGTACTCAAAAATGTCTAAGCAGAGCAGTGATCACTCTGTGTTAGTGCACTTGTTCTGCCATAGCACTCACTGTGACTCGTAACAAAAACTATTCGGAGTGGTTATTTGTTTACTCTCAGTGCCTTCCACTAGAATGTAAATTTTCTAAAAGCAGAGACTGTGTCTGAGTTTTCTTTTCCTTTGTTTCTTTAATTACTAGTTACTAAGCAGACTCTATGACATTAATTACATGTTAATATTTATTAGCAAGCATATGTTTGTTAAATAAACAAGGAGCTAAATAAAAACACAAAGGCATCATATGTCTGGTAGTTACACATCTGAATTAACCATCTTCTCTTACATGGCAACAACACCTAATTATAAAGGGATAAATTGAGGGTAAAAAAAAGGAAAGGACAATAGAAGGGGAGAGGGATGGAGAAAAGAACAAAAACTAAGAGCATCAATGAAGGTTACAGACACAGGGAGCTCAACATTGCCAGAAAAAAAAATAGCATTATTGAGAAGCAAGACAATAGCAGCCCTATATCTAGGCATAGCTATGGTTGCATATTGAAACAAATTTGTTTGCAGGAATATAACTTTCCTAAGGTTAAAAATCTATGGAATCAAATGTGAAACTGTCTCCAGGACTGTCCTGACTTCCTTCTTCCTGGTATTTACATTTAGTCTCTGGGAAGACTTGAACTAATCAAAAGCTAGTCTTTGCATTTCTACTTTCACCTATCTGTTCTTTAATTGTAAAAATGATTAACCAAAAGCTGAATTCATTCCAGAGGATTTCTGTTATTGTCTGGAGGTGCATTGAGAACTGGCCAGTTCTCAGAATATCAAAAAATGATGCAGAGCTTACCCAAAATGACACACTTGCTTCTGTAGCAGCTATGCTATAGTTTCTAGTCAAAGAGGGAAACTGAACCTCTTCAAATAATATTTAAAAGTGACAAATGTTGAGGCATCAATTTCCTGCTTACAAACCATATTTTAAAACTGTAGTAGTCAAAACAGTATGGTGTTGGCATAAACCAGACACATAGACCAATGAAACAGATTCAAAAGCCCAGAAATAAATCCATGTATACACAGTCACTAATCTTTAATAAAAGTTCCAAGAACACATGATGGGGAAAGGATAGTCTCTTCAATTCATGGTGTCAGTAAAACTAGATAGCAATATATATAAACATAAAATTGGGCCTTTATCTTACACTATTCACAAAAATTAACTCAAACCATAATATGTGAACCTTAAAATTTCTTGAAGAAAACATAGGCAAACATAGGCCTTGGCATTTTTTTTTTTATCTGACACCAAAAGCATAGACCACAAAAGCAAAAATAAACAAGTGGGACTTACATCAAACTAAAAGGCTTCTTACAGCAAAGGAAACTATCAACAAAATGGAAAGGCAATCTACAAAGTGAAAAAAATTACAAATCACAAATTAATATCCAAAATATATAAGGAACTCATACAACTCATTTTTTTAAAAAAGCAACCTCACAAATAATCTGATTTTAAAATGGGCAAAGGAACTGAAAGACATACACAAGGCCAACAGGTACATGTAAAGGTGCTCAACATCACTAATCATCAGACAGACATGAATCAAAGCCAAACTGAGATATAACATCACACCTGTTAGAATAACAACTACCAAAAAGACAAAATATAATAAGTATTGATAAGGTTGTGGAGAAAAGAGAACCCTTATACACCATAAGTGGGAATGTAAATTGGTGCAGTCATTAAGAAAAATGATGTAAAGTTCCTCAAAAAATTAAAAGTAGAACTACCATACGATCCAGCAAGCTCACTTCTGGGTGGAAGTAAATCCAGAGGCAGTAAAATCAGTATCTCAAAGGCACATCTACTCTCCCACATGTACTGCAGCATTATTCACAGTGACCACGATGTGGAAACAACCTGCCTGTCAATAGATGAATGGATAAAAAAAGATGTGTGGAACCTAAAAAGGTCAAACTCATAGAATTAAAGAGTAGAATCATGGTTGCCAGGTTCTCGGGGTTCAGAGGAGATGGTGAGAGGTTGCTCAAAGGATACCTTTCAGATATCGATGAATAATTCTGGGGGAGTATAGCATGGTGATTATAGTTAATAAACTGTGCTGTATTCTTGAAATTTGCTAAGAGAATAGATCTTAAACATTTTCACCACACACACCAGAAAATGGTAATTATGGTGATGGATGTGTTAATTAGCTTGATTGTGGTAATCATTTCTCAACATATATGTATATCAAATCACTTCATGTGATGCACCTTAAATATATACAATTTTTATTTATCAATTATACATTGATAAAGCTGGGGGGAGAAAAATGACAAATTCAATGAATGCTCAACACAGAAAACTTTAGACACACACACAATAAAAGAAAAGCAGAATAAAACCCCCTATTAAAAAATCCAGAGATAACTACTCTTTCTTTGTGTATATGACTATACTTTGAAGAGGTATTTTATTATAAGTGCCTAAATATTGTCTGGAAATATATATATATATATTTTTAACTTTCTTCCAGATTATTTCTTATTTCCTGTCCAATTCAAAACATTATTGTTATTTAAATATACAATGATACCTGATGACTAAATCTCAGATCAGAGCCAGTAAAAAATGCCAACACTATATATAGTACATTCAAATACACTAGCAAATATTGACACTTTTAAAAATGTTATTCTCAAATATAGTGCTTTTGAACTGAACATTTAAAAAGTTTCAGAATCAAACAGGAAATCCCCAAGAACCAAGCTTCTTTCAATTCTGCTGACTATGGCTTTTCAATTCTGCAATGATAGATTAGACAAATTTCCACATCTGTAATCCCACATCCAATAGTTTCTTACTTTTTCACATAACCCCTCACCAGCTGCATATAATTTTTATAAGTAATTATACTCTTAAATAAATTTATTTTTTCACTACCCAGGGCAATGTATATTGTTATAAAATCTATTATAATGGAAAAGCAGGAGTAAGCCTAAGAAATCATACAACTTTCCTGATTCATAAGCTGGAGATATTTTATAGTTTAATTAACTTGAAGTAGTTGCCAAACATCTTAATTTTTATTAACTTGAGGCTAACTTACTGTCAGTTATCTCCATCAGAAAACACACAGGCTTGTAAGAAAACCCTAGTTCACATCAATGAATAATTCTTCCTTGAGATTACACAAAGTATTTGACATTAGGACATTGTAATTAATATTTAATGATTGAAATAGTTTGTTCTCTTGTTTTTACCATTTACATTTTTACTTATTTTTTAAAACACACCCTTTGCATCATATCTGAAGCTTCTGCAATCAAGCACTTATTGGTTATAGCTGTCTCTTCCCCTTTCTTTCTATTTGCAAATGAACAAATGCTTTCATTGTCTCTAGCTTATACATGATATTTCACATACAAGTAATTAGTCCACTCCTGCAGGTATTTTTTTTAAGTTTTAGTCATAATTAAAAGATCACTGATTTCATTTTCATAAGCCAGTAATTCACTCTAGTTAATTATAAAAGTGAACTCATAATATAAATGCCATTAAACCCCATTGGTAAGAAAAATGAATACAGCAAAGATTAAGTACCACAAGATCTTTATAGAGCAATGTTTTTTTAATTTTTTAAAATATATTTTATTATGTTATTACAGTTGTCCCATTTCCCCCCTTCATTCCCATCCACCCTGCACACCCCCTCCCACCCACATTCCCCCCCTTTAGTTCATGTCCATGTGTCATAAGTTCTTTGGCTTCTACATTTCCAATACTATTCTTCCCCTGCCCCTGTCTATTTTCTACCTACCATTTATGCCTCTTATTCTCTTTACCTTTACCGCTCTTTCCTCTTCCCACTCCCCTGTTGCTAATCCTCCATGTGATCTCCATTTCTGTGGTTCTGTTCTTGTTCTAGTTGTTTACTTTGTTTTTGTTTTTGTTTTTGTTTTAGGTGTGGTGGTTAATAATTGTGCTGTCATTTTACTGTACATGTTTTATCTTCTTTTTCTTAGATAAATCCCTTTAACATTTCATATAGCAAGGGCTTGGTCATGATGAACTCCTTTAACTTGACCTTATTTGAGAAGCACTTTATCTTCCCTTCCATTTTAAATGATAGTTTTGCTGGATAGAACAACCTTGGATATAGGTCCTTGTCTTTCATGACTTGGAATACTTCTAACCCCTTCTTGCCTGTAAGATCTCTTTTGAGAAATCAGCTGACAGTCTGATGGGAACTCCTTTGTAGGTAACTATCTCCTTATTTCTTGCTGCTTCTAGGATTCTCTCCTTCATTTTAATCTTGGGTAATGTAATGATGATGTGCCTTGGTGTGTTCCTCCCTGGATCCAACTTCTTTGGGACTCTCTGAGCTTCCCGGTCTTCCTGGAAGTCTATTTCCTTTGCCAGATTGGGGAAGTTCTCCTTTATTATTTGTTCAAATAAGTTTTCCACTTGTTGCTCTTCCTCTTCTCCTTCTGGTACTCCTATAATTTGGATGCTGGAAAGTTTAAAGATGTCCTGGAGGTTCCTAAGCCTCTCCTCATTTTTTTTGAATTCTTGTTTCTTCATTCTTTTCTAATTGGATGTTTCTTTCTTTCTTCTGGTCCATTCCATTGATTTGAGTCCCAGTTTCCTTCCCATCACTATTAGTTCCCTGTACATTTTCCTTTATTTCACTTAGCATTGTCTTCATTTTTTCATCTAATTTGCAACCAAATTCAACCAATTCTGTGAGCATCCTGATTACCAGTTTTTTGAACTGTGCGTCTGATAGGTTGGCTATGTCTTCATTGCTTAATTGTATTTTTTCTGGAACTTTGATCTGTTCTTTTGTTTAGGTGATTTTTTTTTGTCTAGGTGCACCTGTTACATAGTGAGGGGCAGAGCCTTAAGTATTCACCAGGGTGGGGCAATGCAGTTGCTGGGTTGTGAAGCTGTAGGTGGGGCAGGGGTCCGAGAGAGAACAATTCCGCTTGCTTGGCTCTCTGCCAGATTTCAGTCACTTCCCCCACTTCCTCCAAGCAAACTGGACCCTTCTAGTGCTGATTCCCATGTGGGTGGGTTTGTGTACATTTTAGGACCCTGTGGGTCTCTCCAGTAAACTCTCCTGTGAGGCTGGGAGTTTCTCCCAGCACCTCAACCCCCACAGCTGTTTTCAATCTGTGTATTGAGACTTTATTTTCCCGCACTGGGACACTTGGTTACACGGTCTGTCTCTCTCCCCACTTTCGCCTGGTTTATCTACACAAGACAATGGGACTGCCCATATGCCAGCTGCCTTGTGCTCTGCACCCCTCCACAATCTGTGGCCTCGCTGGGTCTGCCCGCTGCTGCCTTGGGAACCCAGGGTCCTCCAGCCACCACTTTGTTGCAACCCCTCTCCCACCGGCTGCCGGACTCCACCCCTCCAACTGGTCTGGATGAATATGTCTACTTTAACTCCTTGGTTGTTGGAGTTTCATACACTTCAATTTTCTTTCAGTACTGGTTGTTTTTTATTTCTAAATTATTGTTGTCCTTATTTTGGTTGTGCGAGGAGGCACAGTGTGTGTACCAACGCCTTCACCTTGGCCGGATGTTTGTACAGCAATGCTTTTTATGTCTCATTGTTTTGCAATTTACCCAAGCCATTTTTTTTCAAATTTTGCTCTCAGCCATTAGATTTCTGAGTTTTCTTTTTGGCCACTAGAGGTCACATGCTCCTTTTTGTTATACAGTGTTTTGGGGCCTGCCTGAAACATACCCACTATTTATCCATCTTTCATATACTGATTAATTAATTCACTAAGCATTTGTTCAGCATTGTTCTGTGCCATCATAGTACTACTTTCAATGGAGAAAGAAATTATAGTGTTTTTTTATTTGCCTCTTTCCCTGTGTTTTCATCTGTAACACTCTCTACCTCCTGTCTCCCCCTGCCCTGTTCTGTCAGGCATCTCCCATTCTTTTTCTTTATCTTTACTGCTCATTTTGTTGTCATTGTTTTTTTGTGGGGGAGGTTTGTTGCTGTTGTTGTTATTGTTTTTCTCCACCAATTAACATTGAAACTTGATAATAAGTTTCCCATCTGGAAATATTTATTCACTCTGGTCTTCTAGCTACTCATTTAAGTCTCACCACCCCTTTAGAGAGGAGTTCTCATGAGGAGATCAGAGTTTCCACTGCCACCTCCCATTTCTCCTCTCCCTGCAGTTGCACACCATTGCAGCTTCCCTAGCAAAACACTACATCTTTGATGCCTCCTCTCTTTCTCCCCACATCAAATAATTAACTGAGTCCTGAGGTCCTACCTCATCAATAGTTCTAGAATCTAGATCACTTTCCTTCTTGCCTGCCCTTCATTCAGGCCCTAATTATTTCTCAGTCTAAATTACCCACAACCCCTAAATGGCCTCATGGCATTAGTCTTGCTTCCCTCCAATATTCTGCCACCCTTACCAGAGTGATCTTACTAAAGCACATTGAACCATGCCACCACCCAGCTAAGACCTTTCCATGGACCTTCAGGAGAAACCCAAGTCCCTGGGAGGATACAAGAGCAAGTGGCCTCTGCTCACCCCTCCTCTACATTCCTTCTCTCTCTCCCTTTCCTCAGACCTCCAGCCCACAAATTTCTGACTTGTTCCTTCGATGATCACTGATTTTTGCACCCACACTTTTCTTCTGTGTTGAATTTCGTTCTTTAGAGGCCTTTCTTCAAAAGCCCATGGGTAATAAACAGTCTCTTTATATCCTGAAATAGCTTTATTTCATTCTCACTTTTGAATAACTTCTCTGAAAACAGAATGCTAGCCTCGCAGTTATTTTTCCACATTCCTTCAAAGATAAGATTCAAATGTTTTCTAGCACAGAGCATTGTTAATGAGGATTCTGCTCTTACTTCAGTTGTAATTCTTGGTAAATGACCTATTTTTCCTCTCCACTTGGTTTTTCAATTTTCAGTTTCTTCTTATTGCTTTGCAGTTTCATTCTTATGTATGTGTGATTTGTTTTTAGTTTTACTAATTAGAGTACATACTATTTTTTAAATTTGAGAGTTCCAATCATTTTATTCTGGAAAAACCTGAGCTTTCATTTTCCCCCATTCTTTGTAGTCTTCCTCCTTTTACTCTAAGGAAATATATAGAAGTTGATCACTTTATCTTACCTTCTCCTACTTTTCTTACCCTGGGGAGTGGAAATTTTTCTCTGCCTCTCTGGGAACTCATTCTGCTCCTGTTGAGGGCAATCTTCCTTGGTCCCATACTACTTTGCTGATTCGTGGGTATAATTTGGGTGGTCGGTATTACATAACTGACTTGCCTATAAAAATAAGCATTTTTTTTCCCTAGTCCTATCACTTATAAGGTGATATTTTGTCTTCTACTGAAACTTAGCTTTATTTATCAATTGGCTTAGACTTAGACCAAGCATGTGGAGCTATTTATTGGTTCCCCCTCAAAAATATCAGGACATTTCAGCAAAAGGTAGTCCATGTCATGGTGACCCAAAGCACTTTTTTCTGCCACTGTCTTAAAGTAGCAATGGATTCATTTATTCAACAAATATCTACTGAAAATCTATAATGTGCTAGGCCCTGAGGGTACATCAGTGAACAAAACAGTTATTATCTCTGCTTCATGAAGTTCACATTCTAGTGGAAAAATGGGAGATATAAAAATAATAAGTGCCACTCTGGCTGGTGTGGATCCATTGGTTGGAGTGTCATCCTATAACTGAAAAGTTGTGGGTTCAATTCTGGGTCAGGGCACATTGCAAGCTCAATTCCCAGTCTGGGTGTGGACAATCCCGGGTTCAGGCGCATGTGGGAGGCCACCAACCAATGTTTCTCTCCCTCCCTTCCTGTCTCTCTCTCTCTAAAAGCAGTGAAAAAATGTCCTCAGGCAAGGATAAATAAATAAATAAATAAATAAATAAATAAATAAATAAAATGGGGCGGGGAGCCAAAAAAGCAGGTTTGGGGGTTGGGAGTGTGTAGTGGGGAAGTGGGATAAAATAGGGAGGTAAAAGGCAACCTCACTGAGAACATAATAATTGAAGCATTTGTACAAAGACTTGAAAAAAGTAAGAGAATAGACCATTCAGATATCTGCGGGAAGAGGAAAAGCTTTGAGGAGGGAAGAGGGAGGAGGCCAGTGGGGTTGGAGAGGAGAACATAGAGGTAAAAAGAGAGAAAGTTCATTGAAGAAGAGGTAGAAGAGGAGATGTGTGGAGGGAAGCAGGTCAGGTGAGACAGAAAAAGTGGTTGTAGTGATTTGAGCTTTCATTCAGAGTGATGTTGGCTGCCACGGCAGGCTTTCAGCAGAGGAACAACATCATCTGGCTTATGTTTTCAAAGGATTGCTCTCGCTGCTGTGTTGAGAATGAGCTCAGAAGTAGCAGGATAGAAGCCGGGAAATCAGTCAGGGGACAATCCTAGTGAGTGGTGCTGGTATCTTGGAAAAGGGGGGAAGAAATGGTAACAGGTTGCCAGATTCTGGACTTATTTTACAAATGAGTCAAGAGGAAGTCCCAATGAATTGTTAGTTGGCTATAAAAACCTGTGCCATCAACTGCTTTCCAGAGTGAATGCCCCTTAGGAAATACTGAAAAACCCTAGTGACCCCTGTAGGGACCATATTTCAATCATTTAAAGTGGAGGTTTTGGGATTTAAGTTATTCCCAATGTTACATGCCACTGCATAGATAAATTACATTAAAATTCCTGTTCTCCAGTATCAGTAAATACTTTTTAGAACATACCATGTGTAGAAATATAAAAACATAGTTTTAATGAGAAAAATTTATCGATAAGTCTATATCCAACCATAGTAACTGCCATGTATCACACTGAGAGTCTACTAAAGTGAAACTGATATTTTGTGAAATTCTGTTCAGTTTAAATTTTTATATGATGTTCAGTGATACTGGGAAAAATGTACCATTCCCCTTCTTTTCATAGCTTTAATAAGCTTTCATATAAAAGACCAAATGAGGATCCATCTACTAAATAAGAACATACTAAATGATTGCTTTTCTTATTACAGGCCATTTAAATCAAGTACAACTTGATTAACTCAAACCTTGAGTGGCGATTTCAATAAGATTATGAAATAAAACTTCACAGACATTTCTTGAAGACTCCCAATTTGTTCACACTCTACTATTTAAGTTAGGGTTGTGCAACTACCAATTTACCAAGGTAAGTAATAAAATGACCTGTCATCTATTTATTTCTTAATTATTCAAATGTAAAAAGGTAACATCAAGTCAAAAAAGTACCATTGTCTTCACAGTAATACCAAAAACATTTGTTGGAAGCAAAAGAAAAATGCAAATTTTTATTGGCTATTTCCATAAAGATATCAAAATTGGAACATGAAGGAACATATTCTATAGTCACTAATGTTGATAAATAATGTAATCTGTCCTACCACTGACTCTTGCCATCCAGGCCAGTTCTCAGTCATCTCCTTTCATCTGCTATCATTTCGTGTCTGAAGAAACATCTAAACATCAAGGCGTGAATGACCTCCACCCCTTACCTCCAGAGGCAAAGGTTACGGAAGTGAACGCCAGCATCTCCCTAGATGAACAGGAAGAATGTCAAGTACCTGCTTTATAACACTAATCTGGGGATTTTTTCATTTGGAGATTCTATTGTTTTTTCCACTGCCATCTGTAACAAAACAAGGAAATGAGTTTTTTTAAAAAATCAATGTTAAATGTAAACAAATCATTTGGGCTCCACTTGGCTCCATAGTATTTTATGTTTACTTTGCAGAAGTAACCTTTCCAGGCATTGGTCAATCCCTGTGTGATAAATAAAACTATCTTTAAAATTGGAGTATGATGTCACCACAAACATGGTGTGATGGAAACCAGGATATAGTCCATGCCCATTTATCCAGAATGACAGGAGGATGGACGATTGAATAGTCTCATTAAGTAAGAATTATTGTACATAAATTACCAACTTTCCAGGAAACAGAATACAAACAGAATATCTTTAGACTATCTTTAAACTAAGAAGAGGTTAACCCACTTGGTTCACAACAGTAACTATGACATACTAATAATTATGAATATTAATTTATCCTGCTAGCTTTCAATTTGACCTGGAAAGTGTTAATTTTGACAAATTCATGCCATATTTACAACTTTATTATTTGCCTTTCTTATAAAAGAGACGTACAAATGAACATTTTTTAAGTCCTGTTGTTTGAGCTTTTAAAATATTTTATTTCAGAGACAAGGAAGGAAGCATAGAAAACCACAATAATGAAAACCCTGATATAGGAATAACAGAGAAAAGGCACATTGTTCTCACATCACTACTAATTACTAATCATTTAGTACAAATATGAATCATGATTTAAAATATTTAAAAATTCTGGTTGAAGTTGCAAAAAATTACTTAAGCTATATATTCTTGTCCTACATTTGCTTTTATATTACAATAAGAATAAATCTAATCAAAATGATTGAATATGGAGCATAAATATGAATATAAAATATCCTGGAAATACTTTATCCTGCTTTCATATACATGTCAAATTCAAAGATCAATCTTACTTTTCTTTTGTGAAGGTTAAAATTTCAAATCTGTATTTAGCATGGAAGGATGTTTTAGTAGGAACCAAAAGCTCTCTGACCACCTGAGTTTTTACTAGCCTCCTAAGAAGCAAAAATTTCCTCAGTTCTTTCTTGTCTTTGAAAGGTCTATAGCATTCAAGGAATGCAGGCATTTTATGACACACCAGTGGCCAGCAAATTCTAGCTGGAAGGGAAAGGCCAAAAGAATTGAGACACCAAAAGTGTCCCTGCCCACCAGGCATCATTGACATGATGTGGAGAAGTTGAGTGTGAGTCTGTAAGACACTGTATCTTCCTAGATCCCATCTGATCTCCTTTCCCAGCATTCACCATCTTCTGATTGCTGTGCTGCTTACAGCTGAACCAGTGATTTCAGACACCCACCCTTGTGTACTGGAGTTACCTTGCTGCAAGTGCCTGGAAGGTTAGGTGTTCTCCCTCACTCCAGTCCCTCCCCCAGACTACCAGATCTACCTGTAGCCAATGACTGATTCCTAGGAGGGTACAAAACCCCAGCTCCTTTGCCTCCAGATAAAATAATCTTTAAAATGTAATTTATATTTCAGAGCTCCCCATGGGATCAGGCTACATCTGAAGCTATACCTGAAATCACACTACTGCTTGGCTTCTTTGCCTTTCTCCTCTCACTTGTTTCTCCAGGGAGCGTTCCTTTAGAGACCACTTTCACCTGAATCATGAACTGAAGTTATATTTCAGAGAACTTGATCTATCACACAACACAGGCAAAGCTCAGTATCCAAGAGTCCAACCACAGTATCTCAGTTCAGGCAAATAGGTATCCAGAAAAAAAGTAAAGGCAGAAATAGGGGATTGGAAAGGTGACATTCAGAATCAGAATCTGGGGCTAAAAGGCAGCACCAGTGAATCATAATGGCTGCTATCAAAAAGGACTGATGTTAAGGGGAGAACGCAATTCTAGAGGAGAATGGGACTTCGGCAAGTTATAAGAATAGGCACATTAAACCAATAGAGTAGTTATAAAAAGTGTGGCAAATTTTATAATTTTGATGCCCTTTTCTGTCATTTCACCTGAAATAACTACTTCTCAATCTCCCATTATCACCTGCTATTGAAATTGAAAATTTGAATGTCTTTGAAAACACATTCCTGATGTCCCCTCCTCTTCCATATAAAGCTGTTCCAGTGCCCATAGCACAGTCATAGTCACTCTTTCCTCTCTGCCATCTCTATAATGGGTACATAACTCTGTTATTGTAATTATCACCTAATATTATTGTAGATGTTTCACTTTTTTGTCCCTTTATAGATTGTGACAGGACAAGGTCTGTCTTATGGATTGTTTACCTCTAGAACCTGCCAAGATGTCAAAAGCAACTATGAAGAATTGAAAGGACTATCTTGTAGAACAATGCAGAACTCAATTACATGACTGGGGTAAGGCTCCAAAGCAGACTGGAGCTGCTCCAACAGATCCATCAAAGCTGGGCTGGCAGACAGAGTCACGGCTGGCAGTTGAAGACTAAGCAGCACACCTGAGGGGACAGGGAAAGGTGGTGACAGCTGTGGGGCCAGGAACCAGACTGGGTTGGGGAAGCTTTTCTTTCTAGATTCATGCCCTTTATATCCCCAAATTGAGAAATAACATAAATATCTTACTTTGTTCTTCTACAAAAAAAAAACCAAACATATTTTATATAAAAACTAAGTATTAGGATCCTATCAAGTGAACAGGTGTCTTTCTTTCCATCTTCCCTCTCCTACAATTTAATGTAATGCTTGTTTCACAGTTGAAAAAATGAAGTTTAAGATCTATTTGCTACCCAGTTCAATTGAAGAATTTGTTTTGAAAATAAATTTAAGCCCTGGCTGGTGTGGCTTAGTGGATTGAGTGCCAGCCTGCAAACCAAAGGGTTGCTGGTTCTATTCCCAGTCAGGGCACATGCCTGGGTCTCAGGCCAGGTCCCCAATTTGGGGCACATAAGAGGCAACCACAACTTGATGTTTCTGTCTCTTTCTCCCCCTCTCTCTAAAAATAAATAAATGAAATTAAAAATAAATAAATTTAAATTATTAAATAAGTGATTTTACATTATCTGTGCATTTTATTCAGGACAGCTTTTTTCTCTATAACTTTAAAAAATGGTTGTATTGAGAATCCTATCAGTATTTTGATATCTTGATTCATATAATTATAAACAGTTTATTAATTACTGAAAATAAACTATTGTACTTGATCTATGGTTCAACAACTGTGGAAACACACATGATTTTAGTTCACTCAGATTTTTGTTTTACAAATTCACTGCATTTAGTAAAGATGGTGACATAAGACTTGAATAGTGGATAATTGCCAATTTAAATGATGGACTCTCCCTTGCAGAGACTTACTGTTCATTTTTTTCTCCCAAGTCTTTCAACTTTATTTTATTTTTTGAACAGTTACAATTTATTTTATTTTTTAAATTATATGTTATTGATTATGCTGTTACAGTTGTCCCAATTTTTTCCCCTTTACCCTCCTCCACTTAGCACTCCCCACTCCTTCAGACAATCACCACACTACTGTTCATGTCCATGGGTCATGCATGGGTTCTTTGGCTACTCCATTTCCTATCCTGTATTTTCCATCCCCGTGGCTATTCTATAACTACCTGTTTGTACTTTTTAAGCCCTGTGCCTCTTCACCCATTCCCCCATAACCTGGAAACCATCAAAACACTCTCGATGTCCATGATTCTGTCTCTGTTCTTCTTATTTGTTTTGTTTTTCTAGCTTCCATTGTTGATAGATTATGTATGTATTGATATTTTATTGTTCATGATTTTGATCTTCTTTTACTTAAATAATTTCATTTAATATTTCATATAATAACTGTTTGGTGATGATGAACTCCTTTAGGTTTTTTCTTTTCTTGTCTTGGAAGCTTTTTATCTAACTTTTGGTTCTAAATTATATCTTTGCTGAGTAGAGCAATCACAGTTGTAGCTGCCTGCTTTTCATGACTTTGAATATGTCTTGCCAGTCCCTTCTAGCCTGCAAAGTTTCTTTTGAGAAATCAGCTGACAGTCTTATGGGAATTCCCCTGTACGTAACTGCTTTTCTCTTACTGCTTTTAAGATTCTCTACGTTTAATATTTAGCATTTTAATTATGATGTGCCTTGGAGTGGGCCTCTTTCAATGCCTCTTATTTGGGATTCTCTGTGCTTCCTGGACTTGCATGTCTATTTCCTTCACTAGATTAGGGAAGCTTTCTTTCACTATTTTTTCAAATAAATTTCTAATTTCTTGCTCTTTCTCTCATCCTTCAGGCACCCCTATTACACAAATGTTGGAATACCTGAAGTTGTCCAAGAGGTTACTTACACTATCCTCATTTTTTAAATTTTTAAATTTTTTTTTTTTTTTTTGCTCCTTGCAATTCTGATTGGTTGTTTTTTGCTTCCTATGCTCCAAATCATTGATTGATCCTAGGCTTCATCCACTCTACTGTTGTTTCCCTGTAAATTCTTCTTTATTTCAATTAATGTTTCCTTCATTTCTGAGTGGATCTTTTTCATGCAGCCAAGGTCCTCACTAAGTTCCTTGAGCATCCTTATAACCAGTGTTTTAAACTCTGTATCTGATAGATTGTTTATCTCCATTTCGTTTAGTTCTTTTTCTGGAGTTTTGATCTATTCTTTCATTTAGGCCATGTTTCTTTGTCTCCTCATTTTGGAAGCCTCCCTGTTTTTGTTTCTATGTATTGGGTTGAGCTGTTATGACTCCTTGTTTTGGAAGTATGGCCTAATGTATTAAGTGTCCAGTAGGATCGAGTGGCATAACCTCCTTTATCACATAATGTGGGTACTCAAGATGTGCCCTTCATGTGAGCTGAGTATACCTTCCTCTTACAGTTGAGGCTTGATTGCTGTTGGCAAGTCAGTGGGAGGGATTTATCTAGGCCAGTCAGCTGCAATGACTGGCTGTGACCACTGACCACCAACCTCCACCGTCCAGGGAAGATCAGCTGTGCAAGGGCAAGGTGGTGGTGCTCCAATGGGATCTGTAGCTGTCCCCTGGGTTTTCAGGCCCTGGGGTTTCCCAGGCCAAGGTGGTGCAGGCCAAGGTCAGCCCTCACCTATGTTTTGCCTGGAAGCATCCTTTCTGAGCAATAAAGCAATCTGAGATGGATGCTACTTATCCTGGGATTGGAGATTCCCAGGCAAAGCCAAGCTGTGAATCTAAGCTGGTTGATGCTAGTGCTGAGTCTGGGGCCTCTTAGCAAGAGATACAAGGGTTGGTGGCTCACCATGGCTGGCTATTGTTTGTTTAAGAGGATTTAGGAAGTTATGAAGCATGAGCTAAGACCAGACATTCATATGGAAAACAATGAAACACTGATCTGTTACCATAGCCTTCTTGCCTACAGCATACTCCTGAAACAGCCACCAAATTTACCCTCCTGAAATACAAGGTATATCATGTGATATCTACTAAAAGACTTTCAGTGCCTCCCCATTGCTTTTTTGTCAGAGTAAACATGTTGCCCCCTTTCTTGGTAGTTTATGTTATTACTTGCATGAGTGCTGTTCTCATAGTAGGCCACTTACTTACAAGCAAGTCTCTGAGACAGCAAGTATTTCCACTCTGTTTTTGGCTTTACTAACTCCCACAACTTAAAATACCCTTTCTACTGGTAAGATTCCTATTCATCTCTCAATGCCCTGTTCAAATGATATCTTCTTTATTTACTCCTTTAAGTTTTCTAATCCTAAATTGTAATCATCTCAAGCATCAAGACTGTGTCTTAATCAATCTTATCTTGATTATCCAATACTTAATACAGTATTTGCCTATAAGTAATGTCTATTTAATGTTTCTTTAAGTTGAAGAGTTTTCTGAATCTTCCATCTTCTGAAATTATAAGATCCAGCTTATAGTCTCCAGTCTGATGCTCCTTAAATCTAAACTTCCAACTATTGCCAGAATAACTTAATATTTAAATGACCTTGTCATTCCAATTATTAAAATGCTTCAATGACACCCTGTCAGTCATTCAAGTCATTAAATAAATATTCCTGGAGTACCTAGCATATAATAGGCACTGGGAAGAGAAGTGTAAACAGAATGAACATCATCCCTGACTTCAGGTGAGTATAGTCGAGTGCAAAATGCAGTTAAAAGGCACACATTTGCATACATAGAGCACAAATTATCCTAAGTACTTAGAAAAAAGTACAAGACATACAAGAGAGAACAAAAAGGATCTGAACATATGTTATTTGTCTTCTCATCTCTTTGAGAAATTTCCAGAGTTGTTGCCAAAACTTATTAGTGTGTTGAATCAAACAGAATTCTTCCTGCTTTGCTGTCATACAACATCAAATAAATTTTGCGAAAACTATAAAGAGGCCTATTCATAATTCATTTTTTAGTTCATTAGTGGTGAAAACTTTTCAACACTGCTCATATGGATACAGACAAATGTATCTTCTATGCAAAAAGTCCATATGCTTTTCCCTGAATCTCACAATTTAAATATATGTGGAAAGTAGATAAAAGGGAGAACAGAAGTAAATGAAAAGAGAAGACAGAAACAGAATAATAAAAAATGAGCAATATACACATACTCAGTGGGTCTCAGAGACTGGCTTTAAGGCACAGCCATTCCATACACTTTCCTGGGAACCAGACAATGCTTTCCCTTCATGGGGGAGCCATAAAAACACATTACTGGTTTCTGGCTGTCCCAAAATCTGGGCTCTGGAGGCCCCACACACTAACCTATGAGGGGCTCTGCCCTGCTGAGTTCAGAGAAATAATCTGGGACAGATTCAGATGAATGGCTCAGGGGTGGGGAAAGACACCCACCATTTTCCCTGAAAAGCACTTCCCATGGGAGATCTAGGAGTTCTACCCTCCTAACTCTGCCAGAAACCCTCTGAGAAACAGTTAGGTCAGCAAATAATCTAAGATGGACAACAGTCCAGCAGGCAGAGACAGGCAGAGATGTTTTCTGTGGTGCCTTAGGACATTTGCTGATCCACCCCCGGGCCCAGTAATGATAAGAGCTAGCTTTGCAGCACAGCTTGGCCCATCCTGTGCTCAGCCAAACATGGAGGAAATAGCCATGAGCTGTGGATTGCTGGTAGCTCTGAACAGGCTGCTGAGAGCTAAAGGTGGACCACACCTGACATTGGCTTACACCAGCCTCAGACACATCAGGGCCATATCCAAAAGAAAAACCCAGCAGACAAGCACTAATCTCTGTTGCTGAGACAAATTCCTCTGTTTTCTCGCAGTATTTTTGTCATTTTTTCTCTTTTTTATAGCCTTTTAATTATTTTTTAAAATTTTTCTTCTATTTTGGTTGCTCTGTTTTTAATATCTCTTATTTTAATCTTAGATATTCTAACTTCATTTTTCCTTCCTCTTTTCTTTTTTTGTTATTCTTTCTCTTTCTTTGTCCCCTTTTTTTGTTTTCCTCATTCTATTATTATTTATATTAGTTCCCTTTTCTTTCTCCTCTCAAAATCACTTTTCTTTCCTTTGATCTTATTCTTTTTTCTTATTTTCTTTCTTTTTCATCTTTCTCTGCTATTCTATTTATCTTTTCACTTTTATTATTATTTGCTCCTCTTTGTTAATTTTGCTGTTGTTGGGGGCATTGCTTGTTTTGGTTTTGATTTTGATGTTATTTTGCTTTGTTCTGTTCTTTTGTTCTGTCAGCACCTGTACAATAGTGTACAAGATATGGTTGAGGTTGAGCCTCTCAGTCAGCCAGCTGGAGGGGGGACTGAACCAATGAGTGGACCAACAACAATCAGGACCCAAATACAAGAGGAGAGCACACATAACCCACACAAAGGACATTCCTAGATCATCCAACTCAGGAAATCAAGGAGATTGCACCACTGGGTCCCCACAGGAATCCTAGCACATAAGGCCACTCCATGAAGGCAAGGAGTCAAAGCAGATTTATCTTATACATAGAAACAAACAAACAAACAAAAAGACAACTAAAATGGAGATACAAAGAAACAACCTCCAAATGAAAGAAAAGGAGGAATCCCCAGAAAAACAGCTAAATGAAATTCAAGACTTAGAAATTCAAAGTAATCACTAGAAAGACACTTAAAAAACTTAGTAACAACTACAAGGAAATTAGCAGAACTATATCAGCATGAAAAATGGAGCATACTTCAATATAATAAAGGCCATACATGAAAGACCTGCTGCCAACATCATACTCAACAAGCAAAAACTAAAAGCATTTCCCTTGAGATCAGGAACATAAGGGAGGTATCCATTTTCACTTCTCTTATTCAACATAGTACTGGAATACACTTCTCTTATTCAACATAGTACATCACACCACAACAATCAGACAAGAAGAAATAAAAGCCATCAAAGTTGGAAAGAAGGAAGTAAAACTGTCATTATTCATAGATGACATGATATTGTACATAGAAAACCCTATAGAATCCACCAAAAAATGACTTGATCTAATAAATGAATTTGGCAAAGTTGCAGGATAGAAGTCAATATTCAGAAATCAATGGCATTTTTATACATTGATAATAACCTATTAAAAAGGGAAACTAAGAAAACAATCCCATTTAAATTGCAACAAAAAATGAAATAAAATACTTAAGAATAAATATAACCAAGGAGGTAAAAGACCTATGCTCAGAAAACTATACAACACTAAGAAAAGAAATTGAGGAGACACAAATAAGTGGAAGCATAGACTGTGTTAATGGATTGGGAGAATTGAGATCATTAAAATGTCCATATGGCCCAAGAGATCGATAGATTCAATGGAATTCCTATTAAAATTCCAATGGCATATTTCACAGATCTAGAACAAATATTCCAAAAATTTATATGCAACAAAAAAAGACTTCAAATAACCTCAGCAATCTTGGGAAAGAACAAAGTTGGAGAGATCACAAAACCTTATATCAAGCTATATTATAAGGCCACTGTAATTGAAACAGTCTGGTACTGGCATAAGAACAGACATACAGACATAAGAACAGACATACTTATGCCAGTCTGGTACTGGCATAAGAACAGACATTCAGACATAAGAACAGATATACATTTGTTCAATGGAACAGAACAAAGAGCCCAGCCCTGGCTGGCTCATTGGATTAAGTGGCAGCTTGTGAACCAATTGGTTGCTGGTTTGATTCCCAGTCATGGCACATGCCTGAATTGCAGGCCAGGTCCCCAGTAAGGGACATGCTAGAAGCAACCACACATTGATGTTTATCTCCCTTTCTTTCTCCTTCCTTTCTACTCTATCTAAAAACAAATAAATAAAATCTTTAAAAAAACATAATAGGGAGTTCACACATCAATGCATGTCCTTATGGTTAATATTTGACAAAGGAGGCAAAAGCATACAATGGAGCAAAAATAGCTTCTTGAATAAATGGTGTTGGAAGAACTGGATTGCACATGAAAAAAAGTAGACCACCAACTTACACCATACACCAGAATAAACGAAATAGATAAAAGACTTAAGTGTAAGTTGTGATACCATAAAAATCCTAGAGGAAAACATAGGCAGTAAAATTTAAGATATCTTACATAGCAAGGTTTTTGCTGATGTATCTCCTAGGGCAAGAATTATAAAGGAAAAAATAAACAAATGGTACTATATCAAATATAAAATCTTCTGCACAGCCAAAGAAACCATCATCAAAAATGAAAAGGGAAATCACTGTATGGGAAGACATATTTCCCAATGATACATGAATCAAGTGTTTAATCTCAAAATATATAAAGAATTTATATGACTCAACACCAGGAAGACAAATAGCCAAACTTAAAAAATGAGCGAAGGACCTTAACAGACACTTCTCCAAAGAGGACATACAGATGGTCCAGAGACATGTGAAAAGATGCTCAACATAACCAGCCATTAGAGAGATGCAACTTAAAATCACAATGAGAAATCGCCTCACACCTGTCAAAATGGCCATCATTAATAAATCAGCAAACAGCAAGTTCTGTCAAGGATGTGGAGAAAAGAGAAGCTTAATGCACTATTGGTGGAAATGCAGACTGGTGCAGCCACTGTAGAAAACAGTATGGAATTTCCTCAAGAAATTAAAGATGTCACTGCCTTTTGATATAGAAATTCCCCTGCTGGCAATATATCCTAAGAATTCTGAAACACCAATTCAAAAGAATATATTCACCCTTATTCACAACAGCATTTTTACAATAGTCAAGATTTGGAATAGTCTAGGTGCCTATCAATAGATGAGATTTAAAAAATTGTGGCACATTTACACAATGGAATATAATGCAGCAGAAAAAATAAGGAATTCTTACCTTTTGCTAAGTGAAATATTATGCTAAGTGAAATAAGCCAGTTGGTAAAAGACAAATACCACATAATCTCACTTATAAGTGGAATCTAATGAACAAAATAAACTAATGAGCAAAATAGAATCAGAGGCATGGAAACATGGAAGAGACTGACAGCTATAAAAGGGGTGGGGGAGGTGGGGACTGGTTGAAAGAGGGTGAAGGAATTAGACAAAGAACATATATGAAGAACCCATGGTCATGGACAGTGATGTAGGAATGATGATGAGGTTGGGGACTGGTAGGGTGGAGGTGGGCAAAGGCGGAAAAATTGGGACAACTCTAATAGCATAATTTGCAATTAAATATTTAAATTTAAAAAGAAACACTATTAGCCCCCTAATCCTTTATGTTTATTCATCATTGGCAGTACTTATACTCAAGAGGTAGACCCATATGTACCTTTCCTATAGAAATGTGCTGCTGAGTACAATTCTATTTTATTGGGAAAGGCATTGATGATCCCTTTCCAGGAAACATTGCTGACATTCCAGGAAAGTTACTTTAATAAGAAATGTTTTTATGACTTCTTTCCAGATACAAAATTTTAAGAGGAAATATGCACTTAATTGTCTGAAAGGGAGCAGTGTCTAACCATTACCTCAGGCTCTGTTAGTTTTCCCAATTGAGAGTGAGATCAGAGCTCAGATGATTCCTCCTTACTTTCTTTGCAGTTTACGTGAGTCAGTGACCTTGTTGGCTCTTTCACCAGTTTACATGGCAGGACTAGAGGGCAAGCAAAGAAAATGTAATGGCTATAAAGATGACTGGACATTTACAGAATGAAAGCCAAAATCATGTACTGTGAAAAGAAAGAGGGAATTCTGTTTTCCCATTTACAGAAACAGGCACAAAGACAAATTCATTTCTTCTGAGATTGAATTTTGTGTTACATGGTCATTAAGTCTGAGCTCACAGAAATGAGCTAGATAGGTAAATTACAAGCAAAACTCACTGTTAAGTACTGATCTCATAGCCTTTACTCACCAGTCTATGTATGGAGCTATTTGTGTGTTTGATGTGTTAATCTGATCCTCCTAGTTCTACCCAAGTGGAACTCCAGATGAAGCGTGAGAAATCAATGGAGGAATTGTACACAGACAGGATTCAGGAAGGTAAGAAAGCAAGGTGGGGCTTAGGGCCCCTGAAAAGACAGCAGGCTTGAATTGGGCCTTTGATATCGCATCAGTTAAGTCTGACTAGCATGACAGCAAATCACATTTTTGTCCTTATTTGTCCATTGAGCTCTGTCTCTGCCTACCACGAAGTGAAAGAGCACAGGCAGGCTTTCCTTCACTTATGGCAAATAACTCATGGATCACGTTTAAGGAAAAATTTATGTATAGAGACAGTGGAATTGCCTGTCAATCTCTAAATTTAGCAATCACACTAAATGTATTAGTATCATTTCAATTTCAAATCTTTCTGCTTGCATTCTAAGCCAGAGTACCATATTTAGGAATGCCAGCTAAATTTGAATTTCTGGTAAATAACTAATAATGTAGAAAAGCGTACTCTGCAGTAGTTGGGATAAAGTTTTCCTAAGGAATTATTCACTTTTTATCAAAATTTAAAGTTAACTGAGCATCTTACATTTTATCTGGCAGCTCTAATTCTTAGTAAAGCATAGATGATGACAGAGGTGACATTTCATACAGAAATATTAATCATTGGATGCCTAAATTGTCACTAAAGTCTTCCATGCTACGGTTCATTATAGATAGAATGAGGTCACTTTATTATTTCTTATACAGACATGCATAATTAATTAGACTAAATGGGGAAGTCCAGTCTGAAATAGTAAAATATTTTAAAGTAAATGATACCATTAAAAAAAAAATACAGAATCTAATCAATTACTAGGCACTGAAAAAATATTTATTGAAAGAGTTATGTGGGATAAATTGCCCATTATCATAGATGGCATGGCTGTTAGTTAATTGCACTTGAGGCTGACAGAGTGGTGAGTTTATTCCCTTGAGGAAAATGGATAATTGTCATTTAAAGCTCCTTGAGGGTTGGGCAGCAACATAGAAAGTAAAAAAATATTAAAGGAATATTAGATCTTTTCTTGATATTAATACAAAATAATAGAAATAATAATAGCCAACATTTTATTGAATGTTTGCCATTGTTCACATATTTGGGTTGCACATTTTCCCAAGTACTTTACAGGCATCATCATCTCTTTTTGTCTTTTAATCTTCACAGTAGCCCTCTCAGAAAAGTGTTCTTACTGTCTCTGTTTTGTAGACAAGGAAATATGAGCTTAAGACTGCTTATCAAAATTCACCCAGAGGCAGGTCAAAGACTATAATACACATTTTACTAATGCCATAAAGTTTCATGCTTAACCATTAAGTAATATCAACCCTAACAAGTAAAAAACAATATGACGTATATTTGAAAACAGGAAATAGGTTAGAATAATATAATTAGTAACCCAAGGTTGCAAGATTCAGAAATCAAAAGATACGCATGCACAAACATAGAAAATACAAATAAAGAAGATATTAAGAATCTTTCAGTTTTGGACCTAATTCTGGCTATAAGGAAACTAGAATCTTGCGCTAGGAAAGGAAAGGATGTTCCTGTGCAGTTTATGAAAGCTCCCAAAGTGAATCAGATGTAGCCTCCTAGTGGAGAACCAGTGGTTTGGACAGATGTACCCTATTAATAGATACAAATGATTCATTAGGCTACCATATGTTAGGAACACTAATTGAGACATAGGATTGAATATGATAGAAATGGCACAGTTGTCATCAATTACAACTATGGAAATTGGCTTCCAATTTGGGTGGATACCAAGTACTCATCTGGCATAGACAGAGCACGTTAGGAAAACATCTTTTTGTAAAAAAAGAATACATTATTAAAGTTGCTAATGACTTAGCTATACAGTATCAGGAGCAAATAAAAATCTGAATATCCAAAAGAATTAAGACAGAAAGAAATAAACATCTAAATGTAATAGTATCCTTTTTTATAAAGTGCTTAATTGCTTTGAAGTTAAAACTTCAGTGCCTTGCATGATTTTTTTAGGTCCCAAGATTTAGGAATTCACAAAAGTGCACCTTGCCTTTCACTCCTAAGTTCAAACCCAACTGAGAGAAAGGCACGGATATTAGACAGATGGATATTAAAATATAAACTTTATTATAATAGGTTGGATTGGAAGGCATCACTTGTCTAGACTTACAACCACAACAGGCCTCTTCTACTTCACCCTCAAATTAGACAAATGTTCCCAGTCTATGACAAGCAGCTCTGGACAATCAGCAGCCTGACCTTGCAGGTTTATAAGACAGAGACACAGAGAATCCATACTTCCTGAAGGTGAGCTGAATCCAAAAGTGAAAGGGAGAAGAAGGAATAAAAGTGGCACATTCTGAGCTATTTTTGCAAGCTCACTCATTAGACAAGCCACTCCCTTTCCCTGAGGAGCAGTGAGTGAGGGGTTGGGAAGAGGCACTGGAGCTAGGATGAATGGAGACTCTTCCAAAACATGGACCTTCCTCCATCTTATTCAAGTTGAAGCCTTAGTTGCTGGACTCACTCTGCAACTTCTAAGAGTCCCAAAGACTTCCAGAAATTTTGAAATCAAGATTTCATACTTCTGAGCCCTGGCTGGCGTAGTTCAGTGGATTGAGCATGGGCTGTGAACCAAAGCATTGCAGGTTCGATTCCCAGTCAGGGCACATGCCTGGGTTGCAGGCCATGGTCCCCAGCAATTGCACATTGATGTTTCTTTCTCTCTCTCTCTCTCTTTCTCTCTCCCTCCTTCCCTCCCTCCCTTCCTTCTCTAAAAATAAATAAATAAATCTTAAAAGATTTCAAAAAAATACTTCTTTGAATTTTTCAATAAAAATAACCATAGTAGGAACACCTATTTAATGCTTATCATGTGATAGGCACAGTTCTAAACTCTTTACATACATAAATTCATTTAATCATCCCAATTATCCTATGAGGGGCATTCTATTATGATTTACCTTTTACAGTTGAGGGAACTGAGGCACAGAGCAGGTAAGAATAATCCTTCATGATTTTCCTGGTAGTCCTTCTAGTGTAAGTTCCCTTGCCTCCCCTGTACTAGATCAGAGGTCCAAGAAATGTTAGCACACTGGTATTTTTTCTTTAGTCAACGAGTTTCATTTGGTTTCTGTCTTCAAATGTTGTGTCCTACATAGCATTGGATAAGCCTAGGGCTTTCTCTAAACCAACCAGCTTCCTTCTTTGGTCCTTGTAGCCACTTTCCCATAGATGACCCAACTGCTAAAACTTCCCTCAATGAAAAGGCTACATAGCTGCCTTCTTTCTAGTCTTTCCGCATTAACCAATCTAACTTTTCTAGATTTCTTCTCCTCCATAAGCATTTGCTCAGGTCATCTGCAAATCCCTCAAGCAAGAAGAGACCTCCCCACCCCACAACCCAGCAGGGAATATAAAGCCAGCCCTTCTCTATCTACTCTACATGACCCCCATCCCAGTATGTTTAAAATTAGTGCCCACCTACTTGTGAGGTATCCAGTTGCCTTTCCACTGGGTCTGAACCTCTAAACATGTGTATCAACTTGCTTCTAAACCTTTTTCTCAATGTCCCACCTCGATTTGTTCAAGTCTCTAAAACTTGGACTTTCTTTGGAATCTGCTATCCCTAGTGTAAGAAGGAGTTCCTGATACCAACTTTGGTCTCTGGTCCGTCCTTTTTGGTTTGGCCTGTTTCTGTCTGTGCTGGTAACCCAGCTTTTCCCTCTAGACCAGTGCCTCTCAACACTGCAGTCCTCTAATTCTTAGCAGCCATGGCCAGCATTGTAAAATGTAAATTATAATTAAATGAAATAATGTATAATAGAATACAATTCTCATGACAATTATAAGTATTCTTTGCAAGGCATTTCCAGGTGTGTGTGTATGTGAGTTAGAGACAGTAAGACCAAGGCCCATGCTGAGTGAGAAGTAGGCTGGCTCATGGAGGCCGTGTGTAGGCAATGGAGGAGGGCTGTGTAATGAGAGAACAGAAGCAGGTCCAGGGCAATATTCTGTTTCCACTTTGAAAGGAAACAGGTATTAGTGAAGCTACACAGTTCACATGAGAGTTGAAAGTACAGGGGCAAAGCTAATGAATCACAGAAGGCAAGTCAGTCCCAATGGCCTCTAACTTTATGTAAAAGGACTTAGGTCACTTGTTAGAAGCATTGAGTATGAATGAAGGATTTTTAAAAAGTCTGGGACAACTAACTTCCAAACTATTAGCAATTTAAGAAGTCTCCAGGGGCTAAATTTTTTAAAGGCTTGCAGAGTAACAGCAAATATTCATCTGGAACTAGTACATAGTGACATGGTATAGCACTAACAACCCTAGAAA
The DNA here is from genome assembly GCA_004024845.1 of Tonatia bakeri. Classification (NCBI taxonomy): domain Eukaryota; kingdom Metazoa; phylum Chordata; class Mammalia; order Chiroptera; family Phyllostomidae; genus Tonatia; species Tonatia bakeri. The sequence continues at coordinate 69,794 of PVIA01006411.1, read as the reverse complement.
AAGAACTGAGAAAGTTGTAGCTCCCAAGAGGACATGGCTGGGGTGTGGGTAAGAGAGGCCAGCATGCTAGATGGCAACTACCATGGGAAAGCCTGCTCTGAGCCAAGGAACAGCCCTGGAAAAGGTGTCCATCCATGTAGGCTGCCGTCTGTCCACACTGAGAAGAAAGAGAAGAGTCTAGGAGATGATATACACCTTTGAGACTAATATTTTTAGTATGTGTTAATAATTGGGATGTCTCAGGGCAAATCAGTCAGGTACAGGTTTGGATATCCTCATTTAAATGTCTGAACTCAGGTCTTCCCTAAATAAGTTGACTATTAAATTAGACTTATTAAATCAGACATAATTCCAAACCAGCTTAGGTGAGGGAGAAGGATGGGGGGGGCTGGTTAGAAGTGGGAGGTAATTCTGAAACAGACTTAATTTAATAAGTCTTTTTAATTATTCAAAATGGCATTGATTCAATCTTGAAATGAAAAATACCAGCTTATTCATTATTGTTTAACGCTCCATTTATCTATTACTGTGAAATAAAAAACTTAATGACTTAAAACAAAATGATTTATTTTGTTCCCAAATAAGCAGTTCAGGCAGAGCTCAGTCCTGGTGTCTTGACTCTGCTCTAAGCCTCAGGTAGGGTGGCTCCGAGGCCGGGGTCTGGGATCAACTAAAGATTTGCTTACTCCCATGGTTGGTCCGTGCTGGCTCTTGCCTGGGACCGTAGCTGGGATTGTATACCAGAACATCCACATGTGGCCTCTCCAAGTTCCTCACTACATGGTGGCTGGATTCTTAGAACAAGCAACCCACCAGAGGGAAAAAGAGAGAGTCAGGTGGAAGCTGTACCACTTTTGACTGAGCCTCAGAAGCATCATTTCCATTGCATTTGATTTCCTGGGTTGGTCACAAAGATCTACCCAAGTTCAAAGGAGAAGAGAAGAGAAATAGACATGCTGAGTCATTTGTGCCACATTCTTTCCAAGTAGTTACAATGGTCTGTCAGTTCAAAGGGAGAGGAAATAGACTCTTCTCCTCAATGGGGAACAGCAGAGTGCTAGAACACCTGGTTCTGGGATTATTGCTTGGCCATTTGTGGAAGTTTGCCATGTTTAGCAAACTTCTTTTCAAAAACAGTAACGTAGGAAAAGTATGGTCCTATTTTATTTAGTGAGAAAAGAAAATCTAAAAGCTTCCTCAAATGGAAGCAGAGAAGTAGGTATTGTTACCTCTTTTTGCAAACCACGGATTTCCTGAGGTTTTATGTCAATGGGAAGTTGATTCTAGAAGTTAAACGTATGGTTTTACCCTAGAATTTTATGGTTGCATATCAGAGCAGAATCTGAGGATATAAGTAAAATGCTCTTCTGCGTGAAGCTTATTTTAGACATAAGTAAAAGACAAGTCACTAAATAGCTTATGGTTATATTTTTATTGATTTATGACTCACCATGTGCTTCTATCTTTCAGGCAAAACTAATGTATTTCCATGTAGATGATTTGCTCTATTAGACCTCACGGGAGAAAAAACTTCTTTGCTTTATGTTTTATTCCGACAAGGTAATGGCTTTTATCCTGATCTTGAGAAGTGACTAAGATGCTCACTTGGGAAGATTCCTTACCTTTTCAAGCTATATAAATTCCATCTGTGAAATTACATCCACTCAAGCATTATTATCTGAAAGAGTTAATGCTCTTTCTCAGCATACAAAATTTTCTGCTAAGACCCAGGCCTTCCAGTACACATAGGTTGCCACAATAGGCAGATCATAGATCCATTCTGATCTGCCTGGAAGTTGTGCTCAGGAGCAGGAAAATGGGTCAGATGACTTCTGAACTTCCCAAGTACTTTTGTCCACTGTCTGTTAGAGGATGACTCAACTATGTCTGCTGGCTTCCTACTTTTATTCACACCTCCAAGAATTCACCACCAGCCTCTTCATGCTTCTTCAACATTATTTTCCTTAAGTCTATCAGGATGAGCCTAACATTGTATTTAATTACTAGTTCCTTATTTTAATTGGATATTTTATAGATAGTCTCTTTTCTTTTCTTTAACATTTAACATAATGTTAAATTATTCTTTATTTTCCAGTCTCATTGAAGACATTCATAGTCTTTTTTCCTCTGGTACCCATAATAAGGCCTACCAGGTAAAACTGGGCTTTCCAACATGAGCTCCCTATCAGAATCCCCAAGGACACTGACCCCTGAAACTCACCTGAGCCCAGCTAAATCAGAATCCCTGGGGGAAGAACCCAAGAATTAGGATTTTTTTTTAAAGTTTTCCTGCATAATCCAGTGGTCAGCCAAGGTAGAGAACTACCAACACAGAGGATATCCAATAATGTTTTCCTTAGAGAAGTTTGTCTATTAAGTACTGACTTCCCATTATAGACTGTTGAAGTGCCTATACTCAACAGAATGTAAGACTCCTAGCTGGTGTAGTCAATCCACACTTTCTTCCTCAGCTGGAATAAAGTATGCACTTCATATATACAAGTATTACACAACATTCTACACAAAGGGTATTTTATAGAAATTATTTCCTAGGGTACAAAAGTTTAGGTAATAATTTAAGGTGACACAGAAGAAGAAATTAAAGATTCTTCAGATATGGTCATGGTCAACATGTGGTTAATTATGAAACAGAAAAATCAGGGCCATGGCTTTCAAATTGTGTTCAGGGAAACGTTCAAGAATTCCATGTTTTGTATATTGTTATATAGCTCAAATATCCCATATACTGTAATGTAACTTACTGGTGATTACTGCCATATTAAAATATATTAGTGGTTGAAATGGCTTTTGTGGTGCTTCTGCCATACACATGCACATGTGTACATACACACACACACACACTTCTTGGAACTCAGATCTGCTTGGGTCTGCTCACATAAAGCTGTGGAAGACTGTTTATTACTAAAACAGTCTTTGTGTGTTACTCTCAACCATATGCTGGCAAGACTTAGGGAAACTGGCTTAGGGAACATTCTTCTCCTAGGCAAAGGAAAAAAATCAGTTTTACAGTAACTAGTGAATACATAATATATCACACTGCAGTAATATAATGTCATAGGTAGTTTATGCTTTTACATTTTAGGCACTCATTTTAGACTTTCCCTTTGATTATAGGGAATACAATAATGCAACATTATCAGTGATATAATTTTGACAAAAAAAATAAAATAAATACTGCTCTTTCAAACTTCCAGAACAATTCATTGGAGAAGTATCTGATATTTTTAAGTGATCTGCTTTTCTCTCCTAACAACAATTATTTATCCTTTTAAACTATGTATTTTTATGAATTCAGTATATGTAACTAAAAAGGTCTGAAATAAATTGCATGTAGTTGCTGATAAAATATAGCAATTCTTATCTTAGAACCAAAAATTCTTGTAACCATAGAATTTATTAGCAAATTTGTCTTCATAAATGAGCTGCATTGATTTCAGTAATTGAGTTTGAGTAAATGCCTACTTGAACTCATATATTACATTTATTAACAAAATGCAACTTTTATATTTTACATATAAATATTTCATATAAGTTTTCTTAGGTGGAAGATTAAAATGCTTTTTAAAAATCAAAACTTTAAAAATCTACTGACTTAAGAGACTGGAATCAAATGTCTATCCAACTTCTCTTCTTCCCATCCTCATCACAAAATACTTTTTTTCTGTTCAACATTGTCTCTCACCAAAACTATTCTAATTACCTCTTAACTGTTCACCTTGTCTCCAGGATGACCACCAAAATGTCTCCTTCCCATTACCACCTGAGTAATCTTTCCAAAACTTTGGTGTGATCACCTGACTTCCATGATTAAAAACCTGCAGTGTTACTCCATTGCCTACAAGTCAGGTCTGAACTTAGTTAGCATGGCATTCAAGACCTTTCATGTTTCCTTTTCTAGATTCCTGCACCCCTCCCAAAAGAATCATCACAGGTCCTCTCAGCCTTCACTTTCTAGGATTCCTCACCACATCACTATGATTGACACAGGTCATTCCTCTACCTGGAATGTTTTTATCCCACATCTTTCTTGCTTAGGTCTAACAAGAGAATTCAAATTTATTCTTCAAAACCCTACTCAAGAGCAACTTCTTCTGTGAAGCTTTCCTTGATCTTCTCTTAAACCCTTTTATTTGTATGAGTCTATTTCCCTTGTTAAACCATGAACTCTTTAGGAGCTTGGACTAGACTATATCTAACTCAGTTTAGTATGGTAACCCCAGAAAATTTTACATTGGATAGTGTACAGTAGGTTCTCATTATCAGTTAAAGCAAGCAAGCTACATCATAATTCTCGACTGTCTCTACTACCAGATCTTATGTGGGGTATTTAAAAACCAACTCTCAGTATAAAGCAGATCTAAAGTTCTGTGATTGTACTCAACACAGTTACAAGTATATTATTACTGGATATTACCTAGCATTCCCTAGAAACTAAAGACAAGCAGCCCAAATCAGAGGTAACTGCTTGCTCCTTTTCAAACATATATGGCTGGCCATTGTAATGAGAAATATATACGACTGATAATGAAAGAGAGCAACCAGGGTCTTTGTTAAGCTTTCATTACATTTCCTTGGGTTTGGGGAGGAGTATGCATTGTTTCAAACTATCCAATCTCCGTCCTGGCTCTTCCTGGGGTCGTGTTGGTGCCTCCCTCATCCAATCCCTTTCCTGGATCTTCCAGGGTTTCATACCTGTATCCTATGTACCCTTTACCCACATTTTCGCAGGCTAGACTCTTCCCCTTTATGGTTGCTATTTTTGTTCCTACTGCACATGCCTCATAGTTTTGCCTCATCATCTGGCCTCTCCTGCACAGGCACTTAGTGGAAGCACTTCCTCCTGCACCATATTAGCTTCTACTGAAAATGTGCCCAACAAAAGAATTTCCCCCTTAGTGTTTATCCCTCCTCGTAGTGTTCCCTGGGGTGATTAGAAAACCAGTCTTTCCTCCCTACTAAAGGAATAGAGAAACATTAATCCCTTTGGCAAAGCCATGCAGCTATCCTGCTATCCTCTGGATTTTCTGTGAAACCATTGTTTCCCAACTTAATCAGGCTTAGCCAGTTTTCTCCCTTCTCTTTTGTCAGTACCCAACTGGCTGCCTATACTAAAAATTTGTGTAGAACTGTGTTTTCCCATAAAACCAACCCTCCTTAACAGTATATCATTTTCTTAGCTACATCTCGGGGATTACCAGCAATATATACATCAATGCTGAAAACTGTGTTTAAAATTGGAGCTAATGTAGGTTCCTTCAAGCTTGTTATATGGCAAGTGTAACAATTTATAATCACTACACTTCAGACCCTCAGATTTGTGAACAGGAGAGAGAGTGTTAGCCTTCTCTCCTTGGCCATATTGTCTGAGGATGTCAATTCTTAGGAATCCTGGTTCAGTTAGTGAATCCCTAACTCAGTAGGCTAATTAGGAAAAAGAATCATAATATCATATTAATGTCCTGAAGTCACATCAACCCAAAATAATGCTCCTGTTCTTTCAAGAGGCAGGAAGAGGAGTGGGAATAAGAGCTGAATTCAGTATCCCTTATTACCCATTAGGAATAAAGTATGGCATCAAAATGTGTTGAGTTTGGCAGCTTGACTCTAAGGGCTACTGGGTTTCAATGCTTTATTTCCAGGGACGTGGGCAGCTTTCTAGTTAGCACAGAGGAATACTCCATAAGACACCTTAAAGCATTACTAACAATTTGGGGAATGGAGACAATAGTACTTACCAGAAGCTGCCTCAGAATAAGAGGCACCATGACAGGAATACTGCAAAGAGCCTCTTGGGAGAATTGATGGAGGATCTCTGTCCCATCTCAAGAAAGAAAAGAACAGAAAAGAGAAAGAGAGAAAAGAAAAGAAAGAGAGAGGGAGAGGGAGAGAAGGGAAGGAAAAGAAAGGAAAAAGAGAAAGGGAAAAGGAAAAGAAAAGGAATGAAAAGAAAAAAGAAAAGAAAGAAAAAGAGCATTCTGGAATAACAAGTGATTTTAGGAGGATGAGACAAATGCACTTGAACTGCAGGGCTTCATTTTTGTTCCCAGGGGATTAGGCATTAGAATTACCTCCCAGGGACCTCATTTCCTATATTTTCTGGAGAAGCGGAATGGCACCCAGCCACATGACTACCTGGGAGGCATATGGTGCTTACCAAGTTATTGAACTCCCCACTGCCTTTACTCCATTATCTAAGAAGAGTAGAACATTGCACAGAAGTATGTTGAGATGGTTTTAAATGAATTAACATGCTTAAATACACAGAAAACAGCCCAGCACAAGTAAGTGCTCAATGACAGTAATTTTAAAACTTCAAAATATTAGTTCAAAATAGTGCCAAATTAATCTCTAATCAGGGATGACCACAAGCCTTGATGTTTAGTTAGCCTTGTCCTTGGAACTTTTTCAGTACCAGTTCTATTGTATGTTGTAAGTTTTAGACACGAAGGACAAAATAACTATAAATAAGTTGCATAGGTCACAAACCTGGAAAAAAATTAAACGTTTTCCTGTTCTTGTAGTAGATCAGCTAATTGTAGCTAATAACATGACAAATCATTTCTTCTTGAGAATACATTCTTCAACTTACCCCTCTGGAAAGCACAGTACTGAATTAGCTATTGAATTCTGTGAAGTACTAATCTCAAAGTCTCAATCTGCTCTTTTAATTCTTCCAGTAAAATTATTTACTATACAAATGTCCCTTTATGACTACAACCAAAATATAGCTCTGTAGGCTGGGCAACGGGTATCTTTCACTTTGGGATCTGTGTCATTGGTTTCTCAGTAACTCAGGAGACAACCAACACTAATATTCTCTCCATTTGTACATTATTACAACAAAGTTATGATGGCTATAGCCTTATCCAGTAATGTAAATTGAAAAACACTTGCAAAAATAGGCTCCTGACAAGATAAGCTACTCTCATCAATCATTTTGAAAAAAAAATTGAAGAGGAATAGCAAGAAATTGAAAACATGTGAAAAAAATAATAGAGGAAAACTTCCCTGATCTGGTGAAAGGAATAGACATGCAAGTCCAGGAAGCTCAGAGAATCCCAAAAAAGTTGGACCCAAGGAGGAACATACCAAGACTCATCATAATTGCATTACTCAATATTAAAGACAAGGAGAGAATCTTAAAAGCAGCAACAGGAAAGTAGACAGTTACCTGCAAAGGAGTTCTCATGAGACTATCATCTGATTTCTCAAAAGAAACCTTACAGGCAAGAAAGAATGAGAAAGAAGTATTCGAAGTCATGGAAGGCAAGGTCCTACATCCAAGATTACTGTACCTAGCAAAACTATTATTTAGAATGGAAGCGCAAATAAAGTGCTTCTCAAATAAGGTCAAGTTAAAGGAGTTTATCATCACCAAGCCCTTATTACATGAAATATTAATGGGACTTATCTAAGAAAAAGATCAAAACAATGAACAGTAAAATGACAACAAACTCACAACTATCAATAACTGAACCTAAAAGCAAAAACAAAAACAAACTAAGCAAATAACTAGAACAGGAATAGATTCACAGAAATGGAGATCACATGGAGTATTACCCTTGGGGAGGCAGAGGGGAGAGAATGGGGTAAAAGTTACAGGGCATAAGAAACATAATTAGACATAATTAAACAAAATAGACTGGGGGAGGTTAAAAATGGTATAGGAAATAGAGAAACCAAAGAACTTATATGTATGACCCATGGACATGAACTAAGGGACGGGAATGCTGGAGGGAAGGGATTCAGGGCAGAGGGACATAAAGGGGAGAAAAGTGTGGCAATTGTAATAGTAGAGTCAATAAAATACAATTAAAAATAAAAATAAGTTGAAAATACATCCATAAAACAAAATTATTTGTCTTTTTCTTTAGAGAATGTAGTATATTTATCTTTCCGTGATTTAAGAGAATCTTCAAAAGCAAAATGAAGTAGATATTTTGGATTTAATTGAACATTGCATCTAAAAAATAAAATAAAATACGATTACCTTACAGGTGTTATATGCTGAATATACCATGGGGAATAAAACAGACAGGAATCCTAACTTCATGCAACTTAATCTAAGCCTATACTTTCAGGTTGAATGTGCCTAAGAACTACCCAGGAAGCTTGTTTGAAATGTAGATGCTCAGGACTTGGATTCTGATTCAGACAATCTGGGATAAGCCTTGAAATCTAGACTTTTTAAATGGGTACCCCATGTGATGCTGCTGCAGATCACCCAAGAACCACACACTGAAAACACTGGAGGAGTAGATGATCCAAGCAAACCTTGCTAAGGGAGAAAAAGGAAAAGATCTGTGATTAATTTTCCACAGGAGTAATTTATAATGAAAGGACACAAAAGATAAGCATCAGCCTTCCCCATCACCTTGGAAACACACACAAAAAGCATATCTGTAAGTGGAAAAAAAGATTCCATTTTACAGGGAAATTTTGTGTAAGATGCAAGTTTCATGGTTATTCAGGCTCTTTCAGGCACTCAGTCTTCCAGCTGTGTCCAAGTCTCTCAGGACTCTTCAGTACGTGTTCAGCCTCTTTCCCAAGCCCTTCTGAGCTGTTCAGAGAACAAGCCAACTGAATCAACATGAGCTATATTTACCCCAAGTGAAAGACTATCAATACTTGAGATAGCAGCAGGGAATTCTGACATCTGGTAGCACCAGATGATTAAGAAAGGCATTTGGCAAATCAGTATAGGTGAAGCTTAGGAAAGACAGCTGCTTTATGGGGTCAGAATTAAACCAAACTGGTTAGAAGGAGAACTGTCTCAAATAATGGCAGGCTTGCCTGCCAGTATGGAAAACTGCTCCTTAATTCCCCAAGATATCCATCCCTACAGACAACTATACAAAGCAACTTTTATTAGTGGATATTATTTTATGTAAATATAGTGTAAAATTTAATATGCATTGATAGATTATTTAGTATTTCTTTTCTGAAGGCTAAAATACTAAGAAACTCTGAATGGCTTTCATCTGTAAGGATTCTTGTGTGAATTTTGGTCTATTTATCCTGTTGGGGCAGCTGCCACAGACAAGTAATGTGACCAATGATAGTGATTTTTAGTAAGGTATGGAAGGAAGCCTTCTAAATATTCTAGTAAGGCAGCCTGCTCAACGATCATGAATGATCCTTCTAGGAAACACAGAAATTCCCATAAAATTCTTCTCTTTGAGTTAATACATTAATGTCTCTGATTGACATACTAATGTTATCTTCTATATCTGGGAGCTCAAGCAGCACAGAACAGGAAAAAGGTCTGGAGTTGAACATCAAAGAAAATAACTTGTGAGTCAAGAAGACAAAGTTTACATTATAGTAGACATTAAGCAAATTTCAGAGACCCAATTGATAGAGGATAGAGATTAAGAAGGAAAGGGAGAAGGGGTTGGAAGGAGCTCAGTGTTTTACCCACATGACCTGGCACTCTGGTCATGGATTGTGTCCTTAGGATTTGCCTACTCTTCACTCTAGCAATTATGTATTCCTTCAGTAAGTATTTTGCCAAAATGACGCTAATGTGTTCTGTCCAGGGCTTAGTGCTGAAGATACCAAAGTGAACAAAGAATAAACTCTCACACCCTACCCTGCTTTTTCTTCATTCCTCAAAATCAGCAGATTATGCCAAAAGATTCACTGCTTAGGAGAATGAGGGGAGTGTGACTGATGCCATGTCTCTAAAATTCTTTGACCTATTCAAGTATCTTATCAATTGTATTTGTGCTAATTACCAAGAATTCGCTTTTGGGAGTTACACTAGAACACATCCATTTAAAAAAGAAAACAGATTAAAGCCATTAAATAATTATGAACAATTTAGTATTGCTTTAAGTATTTAAAATAAGGATATTTAATACCTTCAAAGACAGTTTTCAACCTGAGTTTTCCCACTACCCAAATTATTTTCTAACACTCTGTTAGTTATGAGAGGAGAATATTAACCAATTTGGTTAATGGTCCTTAACCATTTTAAAGAGTTCAAATAGTCTTTCTTAGGTCTTGTTTACTTACTTTTGTTGCTGCTTTCCATTGAGAGCACTTGATGGAAATTATTTGCAAAGTTATCTCAGTTAAATGAATAGAGAGATCCAGAAAGGCATCTATATTTTACCTTCTTACACATTATCTAAGTTGCCAACTATCCCAATTCTCAGATATTAACAATAATTATTATTTGCTAAATGCCAAAAACATGCTAGGCATTGTGCTACATCTTGCATAAGCATTTACTTATTATCACATACAGCAGTTTTAACAAGTAGGTTCAGTCCCACTTCACAGTAAACCAAGACAGTTAGAGAGGTGGAGTTGACAGAGCTAGTGAACAAAAGTGACAGATCCCAGATGGGGGGACAAGACTCCTAAGTCTGTCCCCCGACCCCACCCCACCATATCAATACCTAAATAAAGTTTTCTGTTAGTTCTCAAGGATGTGAGCAATTTTGATGTGTCCAAAGCCACAAGGAAAGAATCTGTAGACATTGTTAGTCATATATAGAAATAGATATAGATATAAATTATTAATTTGTTAATTTTAGTATTCAATTTCCTTTTATATAATGGAGTTAAATATAACATTTCAGTATTTAAATATTTTAAGCTGAATGAGTTAAAGAAAAAAGCAGCAGAAACAAGAAGGTCACTGTGCCCTCCCCTCCACACCCTTCCTGAAACAGGTCATAAAAGCCTCATGGGAGAGGGGCCCTCCATCTACCAGGTGAAAGAGCATCCTAATCTCTGAAGACAAAGGGACACGGAAAAGAAGCTGAGCAAGCAGGCCTTGCTAAGATTCTCCAGTTTACCACACTTACCTCATACTCCTTAACCTTTCATATTTCTCCATAACTGGCCACTTTTCATCAAACCTAGCATAAAAATAACCAGCTCTATTTCTTTAAGTCTTCATTTCTTTATGAAGGTTCCTATGTCACACAAAACATATATTAAATGAATTTATATGCTTTTCTCCTGTTAATCTGTCTTTGCTAGTTTAATATTCAGACATAGCCAGGGACTCTAAGAGGGTAGAGAAAAACTTTTTTCCTCCCCTATATATGTTTATTTATTCTTTGACTATTTAGTCTGGCAAATTATTTCAAAAGATAAAAAGGCACTTGATAAGATCATTGGATCTAAAAATACAAGAAAAAAATAAAATAGGGTAAGGGAGATTAAGAATATAGGAAGGCAGTAGCAGATGGCTGTACTACTAGCAGAGCAAGCCTCATTGAGAAAATGAGATTTGAGTGATGATGTGAAAGAGATGAAGTGGACAGTTCCACTGGTATCTGCCAGGAGAGCTTTCCAGGCAGAGAGCAACAAGTAGACTGACATTGACCATAAGGTGGGAGAGTGTCTGGTTTAGGTACCAATATTGCTGAAGCACAGTCAATGATGGAAAGTATAATAGATAATGAAGTCAGGAATAATAGGGAAGAATAAAGTGGGTCATCTAACACTTTGTAGTTTTCACTGGTAGCTTCTATTCGCAGTGAAATGGGGAGAGATTGCAAGATTCTGAACAGAGGAGTCATAAAACATGATAAATATTTTAACAGCTTTGTTCCATCTCTAAGGGTGGAGTGTTTTATTTTTTAAAACATTGTATTTATTTATTTTTAGAGAGAGGGGAAGGGAAGGAGAAAGAGTGGGAAACATCAATGTGTGGTTGCCTCTCATGTGCCTCCTACTGGGGACCTGGCCTGCAACCCAGGCATGTGACTGGGAACCGAACCAGAGATCTTTTGGTTCGCAGGCCAATGCTCAATCCACTGAGCTACACCAGCCAGGTCAAGTGTTTTCTTTTTTGTTGTTGTTGTTTTTAATTTTTTATTGTTGTTCAACTACAGTTGTCCCACTTTCTCCCACATTACTCTCCCCTGCCCTTTCCACCCCCCTTCCACATTCAATCCTCCCCACAACCTGTTGTCCTTGTCCATAGGGATCAAGTGTTTTAGTAATGCAGGTGATAATAGCTGGGACCAGGGTGGTAACACTGGCAAAGGTAAGACGTGGTATATACCAAAGACCGAACCCACATGAATTCCTGACAAACTGACTGCAGAGTGTATGAGAGAGAAATCAAGCATGACCCCAAGGTTTCTGGCCAAAACAATTAGAAAAATAAAGTTGTTATTAACTGAGATGTGGAAGTCAGAAAGTATTTTGGGGAAGAACAAGAATTCAATTTTGGACACATTGAGTTTAAAATGTCTATTAAATATCTAAATGCAAATGTCAAGTTGGCAGCTGAACCCAAGAGAGCATCTTAACCCTAAGAAAGAAAGAAAGAGAAAGAAAGAAAGAAAGAAAGAAAGAAAGAAAGAAAGAAAGAAAGAAAGAAAGAAAGAAAGAAAACAAAAAAGAAAAAATTGAACCTAAGAAATTCCAAACTGAAGGAAAACAGAGTTGGTATCAGATTTACTTTTATTTAGAAAAATATATTTACATGCCCAAATTTTATGAAATAATTCATACTGACTACATGTTTTTGTCACTGAAGGAAAAACTAAAACTGGAGATTTTGCTCATGAGGATATTGGAAGCCTTTCCATAATGGATCTATTTCTATGTATAAAGAAAGCACCATATACTTATTTTTAGGCAATAGTAGCTTGTTTTGATGACTAGTACTGGCTATGATTTGTGTTTTGATTACTTTGGATGGTGGATGACAATTTCCTGACAACAAACCTTTAAAAGAATATAATTTACTGTCTCTCAACAGTTAACTTTAGGCACGTGGTTTTTTTTTAATCTACCCACTTTATCATACTTGGTGGTTCTTTATTATTCTTTTCAAAATAATACTCAAAAAAATTTATTTAGTATATTGAGGAAGTACAGGTATGAAAACATAGCTAAAAGCCAAACTCAGTAAAAGAGCTTTGTGAAATAGAAAAGATTATCTACAGTAATAAAAATCTCAGCTTATTACTAGATGTATCATTTATGATGACAAGTCCCAAGGTACAATGAGCCCCAACATAGTATTAGAGTGATTATAAACAATCTCCTTAAAATATTGTATAACCCTTAACAGAGCCAAAAATATTTCAGGGAGTTTTGTTGTTGTTCTAAAGCCTAGGGAACATTTCCTTATATGAAAAAATGAAAGCCAGGGTTTGTTTCCTTCTTTGAGAGTTCTTCTAGCCTGCACAAAGATGCATTAAAAAATCAAGCAGTTCCTCTTTTTTAAAATAAACACATAAATGGAAGTTCAAAGCCATGTGCCGAGTAATTAAATATAATAAGTAATCTATGTCAAAACATCTTCTACAACTGACAGGGTGTCCTGTGTTCCTTGAACTTTTTCTGTCTCTGTGTTCTGGAACAGTCTTACATAACAGGCATCTTTCCCAGGAAGCCTTTGTTAACATCTGTGGAATAAATGAATAAGTGAAAAGAGGGAAAAATGAACAAGAAACAAAATGTCCATCAAGTTAAAATATTAACTACCTACATGTAGCAATTTATTTTGGTTGAATTCTTCTGTTTACCTATATTAGCAAAATTCCTCTTTAGAATTTGTAGACCATCGGTAGGTTTTCCAGGGAAAGGGTCAGATGTTGCCACACCTGGGTCCTCAGAAATACAAAACTGGGCGTTAGTGGACACGTTCCCTGAGCTGAGAAATACATGGAAAACTGAAATATAGCTTGAAATAGAAAAGTATGGAGTGTATTATGTATAAAACACTTAACTAGTCATTTCCTGAACTGGGAAATACCTAGAAAACCGAAATAACTTACAGCATGTGCCCCAGGAGGGATAGAGTCGGAGACGATACAGTCTAACACCGTCCAACAGAAATGCAATGCCAGACATGTCATAATTTTCCAGTAGCTGCACTAAGAAAGTAAAAAGAAACAAGTGAAGTTAATTTTAATGATACATTTTATTTAGGTGAATATATCCAAATCATTACACTTCAGATGAAATCAATAACAAAATTATTGAGGTATTTTATATTTTATGCCAACTAAGTCTTCAAAATCTAGTGTGCACTTCATTAGTTTGGAGCAGGCACACCTGAAGTGCTAATGAGTAGTGTAGACAGAGACTGGTAATTTTCTTTTAAATTTTGAATGATTTCTTTTTCAGAAAGAGGAAGAAAAATATAATCCTAATATTCATGTTTTTGTTTTGTTAATAGTGTTATTACCATCTAAAATGTTAGACACTAAGGACTGTGAAGTCTAATTGAAGTTATTTGGAAGTTATACAAATGTCAATGCTGCATGACACAACAAAGTCAGAACCCAAAGGAAGGAGAAGACCGGAAGTGAATGAAATGCAGATCTGCAAACTGTGACTAAAATTTGCACACCCGCTTCACACTTCATCCCATGCCTCTTGATGTCATTAGCTAAAGATATGCTCTGGTCTTGACTTTTGAATCTAGGACTCCTGGCTTTCCACAGTGTCATAGAGGAGAATGAACATGGCTTTGGAACCAAGTAGATTTATATTTGACTAATGCCTCTACCTCATCTTTAGTAAAATAGAGCTAGTAACACCTAGGTTGGGAGTTTTTTCTAACCAACTGGGACAGCATTGGTAAATTACTTTTTTCCTTTTCCCAATCTACCACAATTTGTTATTGTATTTTATTTGCTCACCTTGAATTTACTGCTATCACCTATTACCCACTCTAAGTTTCCTTCTAATGCATTAATAAATATTAATAAATGCCCTTTCAGAGCATGCCCTGTGTGTGGAGCTCTTCAGGTTGCCAGCAGACCCAGCCTTAGATTGTTCTACCACCACACCCCTCATGCCACAGGGCTGGCTATTCATCCAACTCACCAGGAAACTTCCAGAACAAGAGTTACATGTTAACAGGCAATTATCCAATTTCTACTTTAACTACACCTTTTCCTTATTTATTTTCACTCCTGCTCCTCATTGTTTGTTATCATTTCACTTCCCATTACACCTACCTCTCTGGGGAGCATAAAATGAAAAGTTGTGAACATGAATCAGTCTGTTTTAGATATTAGTAAGATCATGTTAAAGTACTATAGAGTAAAGGTGCTTTAACTGTCACAAAAAGTAATTTCAATACAGTACCAGTTTGTAAATGTGTCACCTGACAGAAAAGGTTTATAAGATGAGGCTCCCATAGGGGCACACCAGAGGTCCTTCCTTCCAGCAGAGAAAAAGTCCTATCACCACTGGCCTTCCAGGGAATCGGCATAAGAAGGTCTGAGCATCACAAGAAACACGATTCCCACATCTGCAATCACCCTAATTAAGATTTCCAACCCTCTCCATGACAAAAATTTGTCTTAAATTTATACGTGCATGCCATATGCATGTGTGCGTTAGGGTTGAAGTAGGAAAAGGATGTGCCAGTTTTATACAGCACCCTGAGGAAATGTAAATGTGCTGGTCTAACGAAACATGTTAATATAATTGTGGTTAAAAAGTGCCATGTAAAAATGCCAAATATTTCTAGGATTTTAAAATAGGATAAGCCTAACATATTTCAGGAAAAAAGTGTGAGACATTACCATTGACAATAAATAATTGACTTTTCAAGTCCAGTTTTAGCCTGCAATTTAATTTAATTGTTTAATGAATACTAGAAGATTAAACAGAAGAGTACCCTAGACCTTGGAGTCAAATCGGGGGTAGGGGGGCAAATCTCACCAATATAGAGCAAACTGCAGGCAATAACACTAAGTTTAAAACAGCAAAATTTGCACATCAAATATAAACTTCTAGATTATTAATTTTTAGCCTATATAAGCTTTGATACAAAGTCTTACTTTTAGTACTGACTCTGCTAGTTACTAAGTAAATAATTTACATAGTATCTCTGAGCTTATTTTCCTACATTATACAAATTGAGATAATATACTCTGTGTTTTCTCAGTTCCTTCAAATTTAACATTCTAAAACTCCAATTCTATATTCCAAAATGGTGCTTCATGGCTTATATTTTGAAACATTGAAATAAATATCTAATACAAAATAAAATTTCAGGATGAGAACAGGAGTCTCAATTTTATCAGAGAAATTAAAAATATAGGTTTCCTCCACTATTTGAAAATTGAGCATTCCTATGAACCTTTCAAAAACCAAAATACAAGGAGCAAAGAAGCACTTACCTTAGAATATGATTGCTAACAGTTGCACAAAACAACCGTTAAAGCACAAATGCTCGCAGACATAGTTCAAAGCTGCCGTGGCCTGATACTGAGATGCGGAGTGTGAAGGAACTCAGTGGGAACACTCTCGCTGCTTGGCTTGCATGCTACTGCTATAACAGCTCACCGAAAAGTAAAAACAATGCTATTTTCATTTTTTTCACAAAAGTGAAAATCCTCTGAATTTTTTTATTAACAAAAACAGGTACTAATGTAGGTTTTTCATAAAAGTAAAATGGCATAAAGCAAACTTTTGAAAAGTGGGGGATATTCGTATTAAGCATCAAAATATTCAAATTTCTTGGAAGCCAAACCAAAAACAAAACCAAAAACAAAAAAAAGCGGGGGAGTGGTTACAACTCTTACTATCTGATGAGGTGGTTTCTCCTTTACATGGGAAAACTCAAAAGAACACTTTGCGTGAAACTATACTATTTTATGAAGTTACCGTGTTCAATGAATTCAACCCCAGTATTGTAGATAATGCAATTTCTTCTTCATATTCTCATCTTGCTGTGAGATCTCCATATAAATTCAGAGAAACCAGTCATGATCATCTATCTGACTCTCAGGTTAACCCCCCAGAAACAGAGATAATGGTTTGGATTTTTACAAGCAACAGAATGGAGCTAGTTCTTAATGATTTTGGTCTTTCTGGAACATATGGCATTGGATTACAAATTCGCCATATTCTAGTTCTCCATAATCTATAAATAGTGATGATGGAAATAAGAGAAAGAACAGAGGGTCTCCTGGTTGACATGGCTATCCTCTCTGAGTAGAACGTTAACCCTTAAAAAACCATTGGTTTTTAGTTTACTCTGTATGAATATGTGTGCTCTCTGAGAAAACAAACTAAATCAAGGTACATGTAAGAAGGAAAGTAACTGCACAAATACTGAATTAGAGTTTGATACTGTCAAAGCTCATGATATAAATATCCCTTTCTATTATTTTGACTTTCTGCTACTTCTAATCTTATAATCAAGATGAAAACATAAGTATGGGACAAAACCCAAACTCAGTGTTTGTGAATCTTTTTAGCTGGAAAGCTTTTCTGAAAAAGCTTTTCCATTCTGAACTTAAAAAGCCAGAAGCATCTAAGAGTTGGACGAAGGCCAAATTTCAGGTATGACTGAATGGCCCATGAGGAGTTTCAGTTGTAGGCCAAAAAAATATAAAATAAAAAATGCTTTACATACTTTTTAAAGGCCTAACAATCCAAAATACACTGACATCCTAAATTATCCCTTCTTACTAGATTGTTAAGTTTCAATTAACTATTGTTTAGTTTTGTCTAGCAAGTCACCCAATCTCCAGATGTCTTATATTTCAGCATTGATATGAAATGATTTCAATATATCTTCACATGCTTTCTTTTATGCTACAAAGAGATGAAGAATGTCCAACTACTTCCTTATTTATTTATTTATTTATTTATTTATTTATTTAGTATTCCCATTTGGCAATTCTCCTTGACTACTCTTCTACCTCATCAAAACCCTCAGTCCATAAATTCTATAGCTTTTGCATGATCTATTACTCCCCTCACGTGCTCACTTCACTCGTTAACTAGAGCTTAGATTTTATCATTAAAATAATTTTGTTGCCAAAATCTTAACCTTTTCTCTCATTTCTCTCTATATTATACTCTCTTGGCAAAATCCCAATCCCAATTAAATTCAGCCAAAACAGTGAGTCTTAGCCCACAACCAAAAAATTTCTTCTGGATAAAAACATATACTTACTGAGTCTGAATGTACTTCACGGTCACAAAACTCAAATTGCATACAATACTACTCAGAAGTTCTATTTATCATATGACTCTCCAAAATAGCTATTTCATGAATTTCTATCTTCAGTCTTCCTGTATCTTCTCCTCTAATCCATTCTCAGTTGACAACCTAACCTTGCCTCATAATTAAACAAAAAAGAAATGTTAGACAATAGCTCATGTATCTTTATACCTTGACATGACCAGATTACTTATGTCTGTAACCTCCTATGAATATATACATATATTGTGTCCTTTGGGTTATCCAAGGCCAACCTCTTCCCTTGTGCTCTAGAGCCCTTTCCTTTCACTTTCAAGGACTCTTACGGTGATTACTTCCTCTTTATCCTGCAACTATTTCTGCTTCTCTAATGAATTATTGCCATTTATCTGAAACATGTTGACTATTTCCTTTCTTTGATGAAATAAATCTTTTCTTGACCCCCTTTCTATTCCAGCTTCTATCCTGTGTCTGAGCTCCTATTCACAGCACAGCTTCTACCTTGAAGGGTGGTCAATCCAATGGTCACTTTTTCGTTCTTGTCAGATTTTCTCATCAGCATTTGATACATTATTTCTGAAAGTGTTTAATGTTTTAATACAGGAAAACACATTTTCTGGTTTTCCTTTCACCTCACAGCTTACTCCTGCTAAGTCTCCTTTCTTTTTGAATCTCCTGATTAACATCTGAAGTTGATGACAGAAATGTGCCTGGATCACCTTTTCTTCTGTATCCACCTTCCACCAAATCCAACATTTTAGGTACCATCTATTTGTGACAACTCTCAAAATTACTTCTCCAGACTTGGTCTCTTTCCAGAACCATAGATCTACATATCCAACTCCTACTCAATATCTCCATAGGATTTTCTGGTAAACATCTCAAAATCAGCATAGTCTAAACAGAATTGTTAAATTGTTTTTTACAAATTGCTGCACTCCAATTTTTAAATAATATAGCCATCCACATAGTTGAGCAAAAAAATCTAGGTATTAATCTTTCATGCTCCACTTTCAAGTTGTATTGACTGTACCTCCAAAACCTCTCAATCTATCTTCTTCTTTCCCTACACAGGTGAGCCTGAACAACATGGATTTGAACTGCGTGGGTCCACTTACACATGAATTTTTCAATGAATACTTATATTTTATCTTTCTTATGATTTTCTTAATAACATTTTTCTTTCTATACCCTACTTTATTGTTAGAATATAGTATATAATATACATAACATACAAAATGTGTGTTAATTGACTGTCTATGTTACTGGTCAACAGTAGGCTATTATGGCTTAAGTTTTAGGGGAGTCAAAAGTTATATGAGGACTTCTGACTGTATGAGGAGATCAGCACCCCTAGCCCCCACATTGTTCAGAGGCCAACTGTACATTGTTATCATATTATATTTTTATACCTGGTCCTTTGCTTTTACTCTATTCTTCTACAATCGCCTCTGCAATTTTTACATAGTAGTCAGAGGGGTTTTGAAATGTTAATTAAGTATGTCACTCCTTTCCTTTAAAATCTCTGGTGGCTTCTCATCATTCACAGTAGATCCAAAAGAAATTAATAAAGTTAATTAAATCTCTTCAGCCACCTTATAAAAACCTAGCCCAGCCTACTCCAGTCACCTCTCAAATTTCTCACTAACTGTGCCTACCAATACTAGCCCTCCATGAACACTTCAAGTATATTCCGTCTTTAGACATTTGGACCCTCTCTGTGGAAAGCTTTTTCTCAAATGGGAGTAAGGGGGAGAAAACTGTACTTGAACAATGATTAAAATTTAAAAAAAAAAGCTTTTTCTCTGATCTTCTCACACTTAAAATTTCTCCTTTTTTTTGCATAATATAACTACCATAGAGTTTTCTGACTACTATGTAATGAAAAGTAGCCATCCAGTCATTCTAAATTAATTTCTCACATTATAGTTATCCTTATTTGATATTCTCTTTCTTCCTTTCCTTCTTCTTTTTTTCTCTTTAGTTAATATATTTTCTACTACTTTTCTATTTTCTGTCTTCTGACTGCCACCAATAGAATATAAATTCTACAAATATAGGAACCTTAGCTTTGGTTTTTGCTCTATCCCTAGCATCTAGACTAGCACATGTTTGGCACACAGGAGATGCTTAATAATTATTTATTTAATGTGTAATTGATTGAATGTTTCAGATATAATCACTTGGATTAAAATTAGTTTATATACAGATCATTTGATTATAGTTTTTTATTACCTCTTTCTGATCTCATAATTTCATGACCTCATAAAGTTAATAATTGGTCAGTTCCTTTGTGAGGTGGATGACCAGGCTTGGGTATAGGAGGCAGCCTTGGAACACTCTAAAGGACAGTCTCTAAAACACACATATGACCCAGGATTTGGCTATATCAAGAAAATTAAAATCCATTAAGTCTAAATAAGTCAAATTTACTATCAAGAAACTATGGTTAAGAAAAGTTACTTTGGGGAATTTCCGTCTCTAACCCAGATGAAGTAACAGACCAGATAGGTATACCTTCCCACCTGACTCAACATTAAAAAACAAAGTATATAAAACATTGTTTTTCAGATATGGAACTTTAAGAAGAGTAGGACAATGATTCCTGAGAGAGGGAAAACAAAAGAAGTAAGCCCTACAATATCCCTAGCTGGTATCTTTCAGGGAATGTTGTGCATATGGAGAGGGGAAGGAAGTTTAGGTAAAGCTCAGTGGTCTCCCTCGAGTTGAGGTGACAGAGTTGAGTGTCACAGGAGATAATGTGGCTAGAGATCACAAAGCAGACTACATGAGAGGAGACTGACAGACAGACAGAAAGAGACCGATTTTCAGATACTTGCTAAGGATTCCTCTCAAATCTTAAGCTAAGTACATACATGTGCGAGAAAATTTTCTGAGACTGGAGAAATAATCATAAGAGCATAGGGACAATCCTGAAGCTCATGCAGAGCTGGGCACAATTTCTCTTTGCACCATCCAGAGAGAAAAATCCTAATAATTCATGGGACATTAGGTACCTTGCTCAGAAGGATATTGTCTCAGTAGGGGACAAAATTAACCCTAAAGTAGAAACTGCACTGGTCCCACCAATAAAGCTTAAAGACAATCCTCAAAGAACCAAACTAATTTCAAGTAATTTACCTGAATCTCAGAATCTCAGAGCATAGCCTAAGAATACAGTTAGGGATTCCAAAAATAAAAATAAAAAAGTTCCATCATCCAATGAGATAAAAATCACAATGTTGGATATCCAATAAAAAATTTCTAGGCATATAAAGAAAACAGAAAATGTGATCCATATTGAGAAGAATAATCAATAGAAATATACCAACATATGATAAGATCATAGTTTGAGAACATAGAAAAGCACATAGCACTTAGCAAAGTTCTGAGCCTAAGAAGTAGTAGGGTCATCACCTTGCCCTATTTTCTGTCTCTGTTTTATATTTTTTCAACCAATAAAACCTATTAAGTTAAAACATGTTAGTATATACAGTCCTACTTTTTTAAATTTTATTGTATTTCCAAGATTTATTTATTTATTTATTTATTTATTTTTAGAGAGGAAAAGGGGGGAGAAAGAGAGAGAGAGAGAAACATCAATGTGCGGTTGCTGGGGGCCATGGCCTGCAACCCACGCATTTGCCCTGACTGGGAATCGAACTTACGATGCTTTAGTTCGCAGCCCGTGCTCAATCCACTGAGCTACACCAGCCAGGGCCTTACAGTCCTACTTTTTGTCACCAACTATTTATGTTATTATTAAATAAATAATCTCTAGTAATCTCTAAGATAATAGTGTCTTTTTTAAGGAGTAACTTTCCATGTAATTCTTTTTCTTTAACAGATTATTGGCAACACCATACTCCTAGTAAGTAAGTCCTCACTTAACTTTGTTAACAGTTTTTTGGAACTATACAAAATGATGTGTAACGAAACAAAATTTACCACAGGGTAATTGATATAAATAAGATTTAAGTTCCTACAGCATCTCATCAACATTACAACGAAATAACATTGAGCAAAATTTGAAGATTTGACATTATTTGAAGACCTACTATTTTGGTTATTTTTGCAATGATCAGGAAATAATCAACACCTTTTTTCACTGTGTCATGCACGTGTCATAAAGAGAAAAAACTTCATAAAGAGTTCATAGAGTGCCATGATCTTTGGTCTCTTCTTATTCTGATTCACGAAACCCTCTTTTAGAGCCCAAATAGCTGGGTTGCAGTCACCAAATATGAATGGGTATGTCATAGACTAACAGAAACAGTACCTTTTGGGAGGAATCAAAAATGACAGCCAAAACAGCATGAGAGATGGACCAAGGAGAAAAATTAAAAAGATAGGAAGGAGTCACAGCTAAAGTCAGAGAGTATAGAATCATCATCAAAAGAGACACCATCATAAAATCAGGTAATACAAAAGGCTGGTTTGTAATAAGGGCTTACTATGTGCTATACACTTGTATTAAAATTGTAAAAAAACCCTGAATCCTCACAATAGCCCTATTGGCTAGGTGTTATCATAAATTTATAGATGACGGAAATTAATTACTTGAAGTTAAATAGATTGTGAAGCTAGCAATCGATGGAACTGGGATTAAAACCATGGTACATTTGAAATCAGAGCCTAGACCTCAAGGCACTAGACCATACCAGCTCTTGCTAGAAGAAGCCAAAGGCACAGGGATTTAAATAGTGAATAGACAGGAATGGAGGACTAGGCTTGGAACAAAGTTTTAAGAGTATGTCTCCCTCTTCTATTGCACATGTTTTGTTTTAAAATAGTCACATTCACAAACTATTATCTGACAGCAACAAAAATCAACTAACCCTCACCTTAGCACACTTTTTGGGGTCTCATATAGGAATCAAGATGATGCAGTTCTGACTTTTTAGTAAGGCTTATTCATAAGACAGTGACACTTCTCAACAACTGCCATGATGATGATAACAATGGTAGCTATTATTTTACTGAGCACTTATTATATATCAAAAACTGTGATTTACCTGTACAAAATTGACTAAACTACTGCCTTCCTTGAGTAATAATTTTGTTGTGTATGTTTGATGTACTTGTATGTGTATTTATGTGCATGTCCAGTTGACATGAGTGAATTTTCAAAGTTAATTAAAGTGAACTTTTTCTTATGACCAGTGGAGAACTACAAGCAGTACAGATACACGCCAAAATCAATGCTATAATGTTTTCAACATTACATCATAAATTTTATAAATTTACTGAAGATAATGCAATTATACTCTTCTGCAAAAAGGGTGGCTTCTGGACTGGAATTTGGAATATTTATCTCTGTAACATACTGTTCTACTGGATAGTAGAAATGAACAAAGGAAAAGAAGAAATAATATTTTATATTTTGGCTTAATGCGTTTTAATTATCTATAATGATAATTTCACACATAACACTTTCTTATAGTAATCAACTGATAAAAATGAATTTTGTGGAAGGTTGAGTCCACAGAGGTTTTATATAATATAATACACTTAGAAGTCAAAGTGCTACCATCCTCACTAGAGTTAGCCGAGGCTTTGTCTAGTTTACCTACCTCTTACTTCAATTCTTGGTTCAAGTCCTCTGTTCTCCATCAAGTTACTGCCTGTTAAATGTACTGTCATTTTGTTTCCATCCTGCCTTAAGGCTGCCAATGACTGGTGTGAAGGTAACTAGCGTCCTTAGAGTGGCTATTGGTGTTCTGCCTTCACAGGCTGCCCGGCCCTCCAGATTCGGCGTTTGCTCCTCCCCCAGCACTCAAAACCGTCACCTGGGAAACCGGCGGTGATCTCCAGACCACAGAGATCTCCAGCCCACCGGAAGCTGAAGCTGATTCATGGCAGCTGCGGAGGAGGAAGTTTTGGGGCTGTTGGTGGGAGCAGTGGACCAGGGTACCACGTCGACGCGCTTTTTGGTTTTCAATTCAAAGACAGCCGAACTAGTTAGCCATCATCAAATAGAAATAAAACAAGAGTTTCCAAGAGAAGGATGGGTGGAACAAAACCCTAAGGAAATTCTGTTGTCTGTCTATGAGTGTATAGAGAAAACATGTGAGAAACTTGAACTGCTCAATATTGACAGAGCCAATGTGAAAGCCATTGGTGTCGCCAACCAGAGGGAAACGACAGTAGTCTGGGACAAGATAACTGGAGAGCCTCTCTATAACGCTGTGGTGTGGCTTGATCTAAGAACCCAGTCTACCGTTGAGAATCTTAATAAGAGAATTCCAAGAAACAATAACTTTGTCAAGTCCAAGACAGGCCTTCCAATTAGCACTTACTTTAGTGCTGTGAAAGTTCGTTGGCTTCTGGACAATGTAAAAAAAGTACAAAAGGCTGTTGAAGAAGGTAGAGCTCTTTTTGGTACCATTGATTCATGGCTCATCTGGAATTTGACAGGGGGAACCAAAGGAGGTGTCCACTGTACAGATGTAACAAATGCAAGCAGGACGATGCTTTTCAACATTCATTCTTTGGAATGGGATAAAGAACTCTGTGAATTTTTTGAAATTCCAATGAAAATCCTTCCAAATATCCGGAGTTCTTCTGAGATCTATGGCCTAATGAAAGCTGGAGTCTTGGAAGGTGTGCCAATATCTGGGTGTTTGGGGGACCAGTCTGCTGCATTGGTGGGACAAATGTGCTTCCAGGATGGACAAACCAAAAACACTTATGGAACAGGTTGCTTCTTATTATGTAACACAGGCCGTAAGTGTGTATTTTCTGACCACGGTCTTCTGACCACAGTGGCTTACAAACTTGGCAGAGACAAACCTGTATGTTATGCTTTGGAAGGTTCTATAGCTATAGCCGGGGGTCTTGTTAGCTGGCTAAAAGACAATCTTGGAATTATAAACACACCACATGAAATTGAAGAACTTGCTAAAGAAGTAGGTACTTCTTATGGTTGCTATTTTGTTCCAGCATTTTCAGGGTTATATGCACCTTACTGGGAGCCCAGTGCAAGAGGGATCATCTGTGGGCTCACTCAGTTCACCAACAAATGCCATATTGCTTATGCTGCATTAGAAGCTGTTTGCTTCCAAACTCGAGAGATTTGGGATGCCATGAACCAAGACTGTGGAATTCCACTCAATCATCTGCAGGTGGATGGAGGAATGACCGACAACAAAATTCTTATGCAGCTACAAGCAGACATTCTGTGCATCCCCATAATAAAGTCCTCCATGCCAGAAGTAACTGCCCTGGGAGCCGCCATGGCAGCAGGGGCCGCAGAAGGGGTTGGCATTTGGAATCTGGAACCCGACAGTCTGCCAGCCCTCACAATGGAGCGGTTTGAACCCCAAATCAATGCTGAGGAAAGTGAAATTCGTTATTCTACCTGGAAAAAAGCTGTGATGAAGTCAATAGGTTGGGTTACAACAGAGTCTTCAGAAAGTGATGACCCTAGTATCTTCGGTAGTCTACACTTGGGCTTTTTTATAGTGAGTAGCATGGTAATGTTAATCGGAGCAAGGTACATCTCAGGTATCCCATAAATAATACCAACTCTGGATTCCAACAATGTGAGCCTTTTACCTAACAAGAGACTCCAGCTATTCTCTCTCTTAATGTGGTGACACTATTCATAGACTCTGATTTTATTTATAAGCCACTTGCTGCTTGACCCTCCGAGTAGACCTGTGCCTTGAAATAAAAAAAAAAAAAAAACGCAGTAGAAAGAAAATAATCACATTGGTGTTTCTGGCTAGTGTTTAAAGCTCTCCATAATTTTCTTAAAGCTAAATAAATCTTATCTCTCACTATGCTTCCACATAAACCTTATTTGTCAGTTGGTCTAATTTCCTCCCTGACCCTCATGTTCCCATTCCTGATCCCTTAATTACATACACACATTACTATTGCCCACTCAGGTTAATTTGTTTATGCTACTTAAAAAAAATTATACTGACTTATTTTCCAGCCATTCACCTCTTATTTATTTTCAAATGTTGTGGTCTGAATGCATTTCCTCAAAATTCATACCCCGACCCCCAAATGTGATGATATTAGGAGGTAGAGCCTTTGAAAGGTAAATAAATCGTGTGGATAAAATCCTTGTGAAAGGGATTAATTAGTGTCTTAGAAATGAGCTTCCAGAGAGATCCCTAACCCTCCTGACACCGAAGACTTAGCGAAAAGGAGTTGGCTATAAGGCAGAAAGAGGGTCTCTCACTGACCAGAGCAACAGAAAATACATTTCTGTTGTTTATAAGCTATGCAGTCTATAATATTCTGTTATACCAGCCTAAATAGATTAAGACATCTCCCAAGGCCTTTTAAAATGTGACACCTTTCAAAATGTGACATCTTTCAAAAAGCATTTTCTGATTACCCCATGCCCCATCTCCTTTCTCTTAATTTCTAAAAACAATTACATTTTTTGTGCATCGCTTGAATTTTAGTTACCTATTTATGTGCAAGTATTCCCACACTCAGTGGCTTACAACAACAGGATGTAAGGATCCAAGAGGACCTCACCTACATGTCTGACAGGTGGTGCTGGTATTGATTAGGAAACCTCCATCCTCCTCCATGGGCCTCTCATCCTTTGGTTGGGTAGATCAATGTCCTTCTGTGTCAATTCCAGGACAGACTACTATGGTAGAAGCTGCATGCCTCTCAAGATTCAGACTCCAGAACTCAACATAGCATTATTTCCACCATATTCTATGGTCATAGTAAGTCACAAGTCCAGCCCAGACTCAAGGGTCAGGGAAATAGTGTCCATCATTTGGTGGGATAAGCAGCAAAGTCACATTGCTGAGAATGGGAAGAGAAAAAAAAGGCTGCAGTCATCTTTGAAAACAGTTACAACACTTGGGATATAACGGCACATTCTCTCTTGTTGCTCTCCAATCACATGTGTTTTAAGGTAATTAGTTCCCAAATTCTGACATAAGTTCCTTGAAATTAAAATTCAATCCATATAGCTTTCTTGAAATTTCTTAGTTATTTCAGAAATGGGCATATTTTAAGCTTTCAATTAATATTTATAATATTTATTATACAACACTTTACCAGACATCATTCCAAGTCACTTAATTCTAAGTATATTAAGTAATTTAATTCTCACAATGACTATATAAGAGTTTATTTTTAGCCTCATTTTACAAGGAAGGAAACTGAGGCAAGGTGTGGTTAAATGCTTTTCTTAGGGTCCACAACTACCAAGTTATAAAGTTTATGGACAAACCCAGGCATTCTGGTTCCAAATTTCATGATTTTAACTAATATACTTTATTTATATTGATATGATGATGATACAAATTACCATCATTATTTTTATATCTGTACAAACACATATTACTTAAAACTACCTAGAAAATATTTTAACATTATTGGTATGATAGGAAAAAAATGATATATTTTTAGACAGAATGGGTTTGGATAAAACACCAAATTCTTTTCAAAGAATACATAGACAAATAAATCTAATAATCACTGATATCAAACCTAAAGTTAAACCCTCCTTTTTCGTTTTTTTCCCTTTTTTTTTTTAGTTTTTCAATTAGAGTTAACCTTCAATATTAGTTTCAGGTGTACAGCATAATGGGAAGTTGTACAACTTATGAAGTGATCCCCTGATAAGTCTAATACACAACATAAGCCCCTGTGTTATTTCCCTCTTCCTGGCCCTCTAAAATCTCCCACAATGATTTGAACACAAGCCTTTTTGGGTATATTTACAGGACAAACTTCCAGTTAGTCATATCCTTAATGAACAATATCTTATCTGAGCTTTGGTAATATCCTCCTGCTGTTCACATTAACAGGAGATTAGCATATGTCACAAATGAGACCCATACCCATGTGGGTCACTTAACATGTCGCCATCTCATCTCCTTCTTAACCTGCTTGCCCTTAGTCACAAGCAGGATTTAGAATGAAAGACTAGAGTAGATCTGGTCCACCCATTATTGCTTCTGGGAAAAATCCCAAAGCACATGCATTTACAGGAAGATAATTTTTAAAACCTTCATTTAATAGGTCATGTTGTGTATTAAAAATTTGAAATAACAGATACCTAATGTCAGAATTTGAGTGAGCCCAGAAAATGCACCACTTCTGTATCATCTTCCTTCTTTTGTAGGAATTCAACATGACATGTTCTTCTCAAGAAAAGCATAGTCTTGAGTTGCTGGATATCTTTTTAATAAATATCATATTTATTCTCTTGTATCCATATAACTGTGATGTTGCTGGGGCAGTTTTCCTTATGATTTCCCTCCTATAAGCAAGGGAATGTGTAATACTAAAACCTAAATAATTTAAAATGTTTAATGCATGGCATATGCTACTGAGATCTAGACATGATCTGTTTGATGATACTTTAACCATGAAATAATCAAGCAGAGAAAAATCCCTTGACAAAACAGTGGGAAGAGCCTTTAGAATTCACAGTAAAAAGTAGGTAAATGTCTTTCTGAGTCAGACATGGACAAGGATGTTGTCTAAGTCTCTTGGCATAGTGTAGGTGATGCTCTCAATAAAGTCAGAGTGTTCTCACAGTCTAGTTATGGGTTATTTGTGCCCCTTCCACAAGATATTGAAATCCTAACTCACATACCTGTGAATGTGATCTTATTTGCAGATAATCAAATTAAGATATGGTCATTGGTGTTGACCCTAATCCAGTAAGACTGTGTCCCTATAAAAAGGAGAAATCTCGACACAAAGGTAGCACATAGAAAGGGAAGGCCATATGAAGGAAGCTACAGGGGGTAGATGACTATGTACAAGCCAAGGAATACCAAAGAGTGGTAGCCAGCTCCAAAAATCTAGGGGGAAAAATGGAGTAGATTCCCCCTCACTATCCTCAGAAAGAATCAACGCTGCTGACACCTTGATTTCTACTTTCCATAACAGTAAATTTGTACTGTTTACCACTAGTTTGAAAAGATATATGCACTCCTATGTTCACTGCAGCATTATTTACAATAGCCAAGATATAAAAGCAGACTAAGTTTCCAGCAACAGATGAATGGATAAAGATGTAGTATAGCCCAGGCCAGGTAGCTCAGTTGGTTAGAGCATTGTCTTCATACACCAAGGTCAGGGTACATACATGAATCAACCAATGAATGCATGAAATAAGTGGAACAACAAATTTTGGGGGACTGCTCTGCCTGGTCTCAGGAAGCTGTAACCCCCTGTGACTGAGTCTGAGTGAGATACCTCCAGACCAGGAGCCACTAAGGCGACAAAACTTATTCCCCTGGCATGAACACTACCTGTTCTGTGCCTGGCCTTTAATGCTTGATCAGTTAACCAATGACGGGTAACAATTCTCTAGGATAGAGAATGGACCTAAGACAGGTTCTGATCACGTAAAGGCCTCTGGGATAAGACTCACCTGTGGAAATGAAGGGGCTGTGGAAAGGAATGGGTAATCAACATGAACCCCTGCCCCCTCTAAGCCTGAGTCTTTGTACTTAGATGTGAGAAATCCAAGTCTCTTGGCTGCCTCTGTTTCCTGCCCTTCTCAGGGCTAAGCAAATAGCCAAAGGGTGCAGCTCAGACTGGCGATGGTGGACCCCCGGGGTAATCAGGCCTGGGACATAGAATATGCAAGATCCTGTGAGATCTGTTTGCTGGAGGATGTTATTAACTTAGAATTTAAAGGCACAGACAGGAAACCAAAACTAGCCCTTTGAACCATGTAGTCCTTTCATATGATAAAACTCCAATCTCTACCCGGAATCAGAGCAGGAATTCTGTTAGCATCTTTGTGAGTTACCTGTTCCCTTTGATCCCTTCTGCCAGACTGTGAATCCACAAACTGAGTCTACTTTCTCAATAAAAACCCACTGGGGTAAAGGAACAGCGGGCTCCCCACAAGAGGGGGTGGCCATGTTCTCTATGTCCCCACAGAATTATGCTGGATTCTGTGTATTACGCATGTTTAATGAACATGCACAGCCAAGATGAATACCGTGGGATGGCCGAGGAGGCAATTCTTTCATAACAAATCACTGTCTCTCTCTCTCTCTCTCCTGTCCACTCTCTCTCTCTAAAAATCAATTAAAATGTGTTTTAAAAAGATGTAGTACACAGGGTCTGGCACAAATAACACCCCTTTTTATTACAAAATCTTTTATTACAAAATCATAAGCATGTAATTTTGTAACATAACAATATCACATGCAAGTATACCATACAAAATTTTAGGTGAAATGTTCAAATTAAAATGGCAAATTAGTATACCCATATTACTACCCTACCAACCACACTCAAGCAGGTGTTACTTCTGCTGGACCCCGTATACAGGGTGGGGCAAAAATAGGTTTACACTTGGTCCTATAGAAAATAATGCAGTAATTAGTAAATAATAATATGAGAATAAATTCTGTTTTTCACACACAACTATAAACTTACTTTTACCCCACCCTGTATATGCAATGGAATATTTTTAAGCCATAATAAGAATGAAACATTACCATTTCCAGCAACACTGATGGACCTTAGCATAACTTGGTATTATGCTAAGTGAAATAAGTCAGACAGAGAAAAACAAATACCATATGATTTTACTTATATCTGGAATCAAAAACAAAATACATGAACTAACAAAACAGAAATAAACTCATAGATACAGAGAATAAATTGATGGTTATCAGATGGGAAGGGAATGGGAAGGATGGGTAAAAAAGTTTAAAGGGACTAAGAGGTACAGTCAGTTATAATAATAGTCATGGGGATGTGAAGTACAGCAAAGGGAATATAGTCAATAACATTGTAATAACTATTTATATTGTCAGATAGGTACTAGACTTATCAGCATGATCACCTATCAGGAATATAAAAATCTAATCACTGTGTTGTACACCTGAAACTAATACAATATTGTATGCAAACTGTAGTTGAAAAATCAATTTTAAAAAAATTGTGTTGTTTAAGGCATCCAGAGTGTGGGAATTTATTATGGCCACCCCAAGAAACTAATGCAGTAGTGTTTGTGCATGCTTTGTTACTTCAGCTCTAAATGACTAGAGCTACTACAGGATAAACTATGGTACCAGTAACAACATGCAGATTATTTAGAGAATAAAGAAGCTATTGGCCACAGGAAGAAACATGATTTTTCTTAAACTTATGTTCATTCAAATCATGACCCTATTTTCAGGAGGAAGAACAATTTTCCATGTTAATCATTTAATGAGAACATAACTTCATTTAACACTTGTTCTATCTCCCATAATCATTTAAGAGATATGTAAAGAGTTAGAATAAAATTTTATCTTTAAAGGGTTTATAATTAGTTGGGGATAAGCAAGACACTGACAAAATTAAAAGTCAATAAAAGACAATGTCTAAAGAATTGGTAAATTGAATAGTGTAAGAGTACTGTAATTCAACATTAGTATAAAAATCTCATAGGAAAACTAACTCTTTAATATGTAATACCCCAAAGAAAAATAAACTTTAAAAAAATCTACTTTACATTTAAGGTTTAACTCACTTGATCTCTTCACACTGAACGCCCAGCATCTAAACTGTAATTGTAACTTGGTAGCCACATAGTCTACATACCTACATACCAAACTTAGAGAGGTGCTCCTGATTGTGCTCTTAACCCAGCTAATAAAAAGGTTTAATTGAAAATAACTAACACCATAATATGGAATGGGAACTAGATGTGTTTTTTTTTCTTTTCAGTTAATTTATTACATTACATATTATTGTATTTTATGATATCATATATATTAAACCACAAATAATACATTCATTATATGTTCTTTAAAGGCAGAGAAAGTATCTTGTTACCACCTAGGATTTAGAGTTTTTAAATATAATGGTTTAAAAAAAGGGATTTGCCCTGGCTTACGTGGCTCAGTAGATTGAGCATGGGCCTGTGTGCCACAGGGTCACTGGTTTGATTCCCAGTTAGGACACATACCTGGGTTGTGGGCCAGGTCCCCAATAGGGGACACGTGAGAAGCAATCACACATTGATGTTTCTTTCCCTCTCTTTCTCCTTCCCTTCCCCTCTCTCTAAAAATAAGTAAATAAAATATTTTAAAAATAAAAACAAAGGTTTTTGAAAACCACTGTCTACCACTACTCTCCACCAATAACTTAGAGCTATAGGATGACTTCTTTTGGTATCGGCATGATCTCATAACTTTGACTTCAATAACTTGAGCTTGTATCCAGCTGTCTTGAATTCTGTTCACTTTGCAGCAATGGCACTTACATTTGTATCTTTCTTACACAAATATCTTCCAGAATGTGGCCACTTTGAAAATGACCTGCTGAGTTGCACAGGCCACCTAGATAGAGAAGCTCAGGTGATTTGCTGTATAGTACTTAATAAATGAATGACACTGGCCCTGAACAGGTGATAGAGGAAATATGCCATGTTAGACTATCTTTCCCTTGTACACAAGCCTGACCATTGTCTACTTGCTATCAGTTGGACTAAGGAGTCTGGGCACTTGCAGCATCCTATAAAACTGACAGTCCCCTACAAATGAGATGATCCCTTCAGCATTATATGCCAAAAGTCTACAAGCTAAATTTTATTAAGTTAAATTTAGGGTGTCCCTCCTTGGACTTAAAAACAAGTTCTCCTGAGTTCCCAACAAGAAAAA
Source organism: Tonatia bakeri (assembly GCA_004024845.1). Classification (NCBI taxonomy): domain Eukaryota; kingdom Metazoa; phylum Chordata; class Mammalia; order Chiroptera; family Phyllostomidae; genus Tonatia; species Tonatia bakeri. Next base: position 37,226 of record PVIA01006411.1, on the reverse strand, counting down.
GGTCTCAAATCAGTTGGATGTGACCAGGTTATGTACTGAAATTCCCTTAAAATGTGACTCTAAATTCACCTTATAGAAGTTTTTGTATTTACTTAGGGTTAGAGCAAAAAAAAAAAAAAAAAAGGTAGGATGTCAATTACTGAGTTGTTGAGGCCTTGTAATTAATGAGATGTTAAGGATTTTGGATCATGAACAGAGTATGCAGTTCTGAAGAGGACAAATACAACTTATTTCTTTTGATAATTGGGGGCGGGGCAGCTCGGATCCTGGTGTTGGAGCCATCCTCACCTAGCTCTATGGAACAATGTTGCTCCTTAAAGATTTTAAAAATGAAAAAAATACTGTCAACTTGCTTCTACTGACAAAAATATTTTATTACATGAAACAAAAGGATTCAAATAAAAGATCGAAGTGACCTCCCTGTGTGGTGGAGTACAGGCTGGGCATTTCACTAGCTCCATGTCTACTCAGAATCCACTGCTCCTTACTGCTACCCATTCCATTCATCAGTTCAAAATAAATGTTCAAGCACCTACATGTGCACAGTGCTGGGGGCTCTGTCTGCCCTCAGGGGTCGTACTATCTAGTATAGGATATAGATATTAAATAAGCAGACCACTAAGTATATATAAATAAATACTATGAAGTATGAGAACCATCGTGCTATGAAAACAACAGGGAGGTTACTATGAATTAATTCATGATAAATTATATTTAACCTGAGACCTGAATGATAAGAAGAAGCCACCTCTATGAAGGTGGAGGGGAAATCTTAGGGAAAAGGATTCCAGTCAAGGAAGAACTTGGCTGGCTTAAGGAATTGAAGGTCACATTGCATGAATGGCTGGGAAAACCACAGGGAGCATGGAAGGAAAGGAAACTAGAGGAACAGGTAGGAGGTGGTAATTCAGGACCTAATAGGCTCTGGTAAGAAATTTGTATTTTATTTTAAATGCAATGGGGAATCATTAAAGAGATTTTAGCAGGAGAAGAATCTGATAAGATTGAAATTTTTTAAAGTCCACTTTCAATGAGGGGTGGTGAACAGGTTGGACATAAGGACAAATGACCAAGAAGCCCATGGGAGTCCAGTTAGGGGAAGTTTAGTATCTAGATGAGAGACGATGATGACTGAGACCAGAATTAGGATCAAAGAAATGGGCAGATGACTGCAAAAATAAACTGCCTGGACTTTGCAATGGATTATATTTCAAAAAAGAAGATGGAGGGATCAAGAATAACCCCCAAGATTATGATTTCACTATTTTTATAGGTGACTGTTGGTATTCTCTAAGATAGGAAAGTCTAGGAGAATCACAGACTTTGGGGAGAAAATCAAGAGGTTTTTTTTTTTTTTTTTTTTTGGACAGGCTAACTTGAGATGCCTGCACAACTTCAAGCGAACTTATACAGTGGGCAGTTGGAGAGAGCAGGGACAAAGCACTCTGAAAGGAGCTCTGGTGTGATCATGCTGATGTCTCTCTGCTTCCCCACACAGTTGCCTGGAGTCCCAGCTGCCCCCAAATGGAGAGAAGTAGTCACCAAAAGGAAACTCAAAATTTTATTTAATCAAATCACATACACTGTTGCACTTGACTTGGCAACTCCAAGGTGAACTGCTGCCAAGTCAAATTTTTATCCAGATAATGAGCTGTATCTGTTGCTGCTACATCTGCTTCCTGCTTTGCTGTAAACAGAAAAGTTACCGCAAGGTACAACAATAGACAATATCAAGAATGGGAAGCAGCTGGTATCAGTTGCTCCAATAGTGAGAGAAACACTGAGATGGGAAATGCTATTAAAAACAGGATGAAGACGTAAGATAAGGGTACACCTCTCCATTTTAGAAAGGATATCAATTGGTTGACATTAAGAAGAATGAAATCCCAAGGCAGTGTGATTGATAAGAGGTCAAGGCAATCAAGAAGAGTGCCACCTGGTGCACTTCAGAATTCCCCAGTTAGCCAGACTGCCCTGTAGTTATGTTAATATTTAGGGACACCTGTACTGGTCTCCCCAAACCACAATGCATCTCTTTTTCAGTAGGCTATAAAGCTTGTGGACCACTGACCAAAAGGAACCACTTGGTGGCTTCAAGTTTGCATTTGACTTACAACTTAGTAGAATCATTCAATAACTTTCTTAATTCTTGCTGTTACCCTGTATACTCATCCCCATTTTTGCACATAAATAAATTGAGAATTAGAGAGGTTAAGAAATGTGTCCAAGGTTAAACATCTAGTGAAGAACAGAGGAAGCACTTAATCTAAGTTGATCTAATTTTTCATAGTATAATGTTACTAATGAGCTGAACAGAAAATTAGAGAATAAGTAGATCATTAATCAATGATTTTCCTATGGTTTCTCATTTTAGTAGCCAAGTTTGTTTTAATATTAATAATTTCTACCTTCCACTCACTAAAATATACCCAAAATGTTAAAATTTTATGAAAGCCAAATATATGAAAAAAATTCTGTCCAATGGGCAAAATACATAGGTCAAGGAAATATATAAATAGAAAAAGTACTACAAATTAGGTGATAGCATGTTTATTTAACATCTACATTAAAGGATAAAGTGCTAATTTTTAGGTTTGTGGAAATTTAACCCTTCTTTTTCAACAAATAAGGATTTCATAAGATGAAAGTGGAAGTGAAGAAACCTCAGGATAATATCCCCAAGCAATTTATATTTCATTCCAATTGCTCTCTTTGCCATCTTCTGAACTTACAATTTACTCTGATGCCTTTGCTCTTGCTCAAGCTATTTCTTCTCTCTCGAATGTCGATGGTCTCCTTTTTTCTCTATAACACCAAAATCTCACTCACCCACAATGATCGGTCAAATGCAACTTCTCTCATGAACATTTCTACTAAAAAACAGAAATAAAAGAACATTCCTATTATTTTTCTACCTTCCCTTAACACCTCATATTACTTTTTCTTGTCTGTCACTCTAATTTGAAAGCCTCTAGAGAGCAGAAGACATATTTGATGCATCTTTGTATTCCTCCCCTTTCAGCCAAATGCTAGGCCTACGTTATTATAACGGGTATTCAAAGAGTTCAGTGTATGAAATCATACCGTAAGAGCTTGAAACATTCTAAAAACCAGAATAGACAACAGGATTTTTCCAGCAATACTCTCAGATTTCATTGTTCTACAGGAGCAATATTGCCTTGAGTCTCCTAAATTATCCCAACCTAAGTTTAGCATGCTCTATCAGTAGTTCCTAGATAAATACATTTTGGAGCAAGGTTCCATCAAGGACTCAAGTATCTCATTTAGGTTTATTGAAAGACCTCTAAAGAGATAACCAGAGTATAGAAGGCAACCAGTTTCTACTATTTATCCTCAGAACTATTCCCATTTCTCTGTAATTCCTTTTAAATAAAAGGTTCAAATGCAAACTAGACAGGTTATTGATTAAAATAAGGATGTAGACTTCTGGGCAAGATGAAGGCATAGATAGATACACTGTGCCTCCTCACACAACTGAAAGAAAGACAACAACAAATTTAAAAACAAAAAACAATCAGAACTGCCTGAAAATCGAACTGTATGGAAGTCCATGTGTTATGACCCTTCATGTCTAGGAAGGTCCATGGTATTCATGCAGATGGAATAATATCCACAGAACCATTAGGATGTCTAGCATGCTTTTATTCATGGGTGGGCAAGCCACACATGCTGCAAGCTTCATGTCTATCTCCATGTCTCATGTTGCAGCCCTTGCTCCCCAGAGTGTCACCCATCATGGCGCCTATCTCCTTGCATGTGTCTCTAGTGATAAGACCCTACTTGTTTAAGTACTAGAGAGGAACAAGTAAAAACATGCCAGAACATTATGTAACATAACTTAATTCTGTGCATGCAAGCCCACTTCATGTTATGGGAACAGTCTATCAGACCCAGTTTCAAGGCTGTGAGAACACTACTTACCAGGCCCCTTTAAGGCTATGGGAACACTGCTTCTATTAGTTACCCAGACACCTGGGTGAGGAAGCCAGCCTGCCTCCACTTACCCTACAGTTCTACAACAAAGGAGTTAAAGAAGAGACATTCAGACTAGTATGAGGGGTGGATATAGGCAGCCCAGGTGGGAAGGCAGTGGGTGGGTGGGCCAGGAAGTGGCTGGCGGAGTGGGCAGTCCCACATGTGTGTGTAGATAAACAGGGAGGAATGACTGGGGAGTGAGGCAGACCACACAACTCAGGGCTCCAGCATAGGGAAATAAAGCCTCAAAACCTCTGGCGGTAAAAACCTGAGGGAGTTTTAGCAGCAGGAAAATCTCCCAGACTCACAGGGGAATTCACTGAAGAGGTCCACAGGTTTCTAAAACATACACGAACCCATCCACCTGGGAATCAGCACCAGAGGAGCCCAATTTGCTTGTGGTTAGTGGGGTAAGTGACCGAAAGCCAGCGGAGAACCAAGCAAGTGGCATTGATCCTTCTTGGACCTCTCCCCCACATACAGCACCACAACACAGCAACATGAGTTGCCCAGCCCTGGAGAATACCTAAGGCTCCACCCCTTACAATATAACAGGTGCACTGAGACAAAAAAAAATATGGACCAAATGAAAGCACAGATCAAGACTCCAAAAATAGAACTAATCAATTAATAGATAGACAACCTATCAGATGCAGAGTTCGAAACACTAGTAATCAGGATGCTCACAGAAATGGCTGAGTATGGTTGCAAAATAGAGGGAAAAGTAAAAGCTATGAAAAGTGAAATAAAGAAAAATGTACAGGGAACCAACAGTGATGGGAAGGAAACTGGTACTCAAATCAATGATTTGGATCAGATGGAAGAAATAAACATTCAACCAGAACAGAAGAAAAAATAATTCAAAAAAAAATGAGGAGAGGCTTAGGAACCTCCAGGACAACTATAAATGTTCCAACCTCTGAACCATAGGGGTGCCAGAAGGAAAAGAGGAAGAGCAAGAAATGGAAGTCCTTTTTGAAAAAAAAAAAAAAATGATGAAGAAGAACTTCCCTAATCTGGCAAAGGAAACAGACTTCCAGGAAATCCAGGAAGCTCAGAGTCCCAAAGAAGTTGGACCCAAGGAAGCACACACCAAGGCACATCATAATTACATTACCCAAGATTAAAGAGGAGAGAATCTTAAAAGCAGTGAGACAAATGGAGAGAGTTACCCACAAAGGAGTGCCCATAAGACTGTCAGCTGATTTCTCAAAAGAAACCTTACAGGCAAGAAGGGGCTGGAAAGAAATATTCCAAGTCACGAAAGGCAAGGACCTACATCCAAGATTACTCTATCCAGCAAAGCTATCATTTAGAATGGAAGTGTAGATAAAGTGCTTCCCAGATAAGGTCAAGTTAAAGGAGTTTATCATCACCAAGCCCTTATTATATGAAAAGTTAAAGGGACTTATCTAAGAAAAAGAAGATCAAAACAATGAACAGTAAAATGACAACAAACTCACAGCTCTCAACAACTGATCCTAAAAAAAAAAATTAAGCAAACAACTAGAACAGGAACAGAATCACAGAAATGGAGATCACATGGAGGGTTATCAGTGGGGAGGAGGAGTGGAGAGTGGGAGAAAGGTACAGGGAATAAGAAGCATAAATAGTAGCTATAAAATAGACAGGGAGAATTTAAGAATAGCATAGAAAATGTAGAAGCCAAAGGAAAGGGGGTGCAGGGAGGAGGGGAATAAAGGGGGAAGATGGGACAACTATAATAACATAATCAATAAAATATATTTTTAAAAAAGAAAAAATGTAAAATAAAGATGTAGCCCTGGGTGGTGTAGCTAAGTGGGTTAAGCATTGGTTTGTGAATCAAAAGGTCACTGGTTTGATTCCCGGCTGGGGCGCATGCCTATATTTCAGGCCAGGTCTCCAGTTGTGGCATGTGCAAGAGGCATCTGATCAATGTTTCTCTCTTTCTTTCTCCTTCCTTTCCCCTCTCTCTAAAAAAAATAATAAATGAAATCTTAAAAAAAATAAAAGATGTAAAACAGTAAAAAAAAAAAAAAAATAGCACCTCGGTTGCTTCCAGCACTTGGCTATTGTAAATTGTGCTGCTATGAACATTGAGGTTCATAGGTTCTTTTAGACTGGTGTTTCAGGGTTCTTAGGATATAATCCCAGCAGTAGAATTGCTGGGTCAAAAGGCAGTAAATGAATGGATCAACAAACTATGGTACTTTTACACAATGGAATTCTATGCAGCAGAAAGAAAGAAGGAGCTCCTACCCTTTGCAACAGCATGGATGGAGCTGGAAAGCATCATGCTAAGTGAAATAAGCTAGGCAGTGAAAGACAAATGCCATATGATCTCACCTTTAACAGGAATCTAAACAACAAAACAAACAAACAAGCAAAATATAACCTAAGACACTGAAATAGAGAACAGGCTGACAGTGACCAGAGGGGAGAGAGGAGGGAATTTCAGGGGAATTTCAGGGGAGAATGGGAAGGGTTTATAGGAACAAGTATAAAGGACACATGGACAAAAACTAGGGGGGTGGAAATGGGAGGGAGGTTGAAAGGGATGGAGGGTGGGCTGGGCTGGGAGTAAAGGACAGAAAACTGCACTTGAACAATGATTAAAATAATATTTTTTTTAAAAGAAAAAACATAAACCCAAATTCATGAGAAAATAGGATATAGCAATTGTAAAAACAAAAGTTTTAGTGCATAATGCATATCAAATGAAGTTGTATGGATTTTGTCACGCTCTGTACTATTAAATTCATTAAACATATATTGAGTATCAGAAAAAAAATGGCTACTGCAACAAGCATTCCAAGTTAATAAACAAAATCACCACTAAAAATCTAACAAAACCCTTTGTGAATTATAAATCCTGAAACAAAATAGACTGTATCCTGAGTGGCAAATGCAATTCATTTCAGGATCTATTCCTGAGAGAGACTCATAGGTGAAGATCCACGCAGGCTAAGGTTCTTGGTTAAAAAGAAACCAGGAGCAGAGTCCTGACCCCAGAGACTTTCACATGTATTGGTAACAGTGCTCCCAGAAGTGGTGAGCACCTGGCGCCTCAAGGCATGGCCCATGGAAGGGAAAACTAAATGGAGCATGGCAATGAAAGTAACCACTAACACACATTGAGCACTTAATATGTACCAGACACTGGGCTAAGGGCTTTATTTGCATTGTTTTATTAATTCCCAGAACAACTTCATGAGGCAGGCCTCTCATTTTCACTCCTCTTTTACAATTAAGGAGAATAAGGTTTACAGAGGTTATGTGGCTCTCTCCACATCAGCACCTAGCCAATGGTAGCACCTAAACTAATCCAGCAATGGGTTTGGTGCCCAAAGAAACTAGCCTGCAGTTAAAATCATATGTCCAGTCAGCGTCACTAACAGCATCAAATACCTGAGTTAGTTCCTCATGGGAGCAGTACTCACACTGCAACAGGATGAGGATAGTATCAGGGTCCTAGTGGGTCTGTCCAGTATAGAACCCAGTTTCCTGTGAGTGCAAGCACTACATGGGTTACCAAGGAGCGAGTCATGCAGTCCAACTTTCCCAGGAGGTCCTAGTAAGGAATGGGAGGATGAAGCAGAAGTGTTCATGCCTCGGCCCTCACCCCCTTATCCCACATATAATTTTAGCTGTAGCTGAGATGATCAATCCCACACCTGTGCAGAGGCTCATGTGCTCACTGTGTCTCTTCAATTTGCTAATTTGAAGCTTTTCCTGAAGCAACAGGACAGCTCAGGGCAGCCCAGAAGGGCAGAGAGTGATTGTGCCCAGAGACAATCTTCAATCCATTCGGAGGGAGGTTGCCCCAGCCTCCTATGGAAGGAGCTGCAATCCTGAGGCTAATTCTCAAGGTTCTTCAAAGGCTCCAGAGAGGTGGAGCCCCAGCTACTCATAGCAGTAGCCAGCCCACTGGTATATCCTGTAATGGTTGTGCTTTCTACCGTGTCTCCCTCTCCATGTCCCTCTCTCCTGCTTCTTGGCATAACTTCCATGAAGTAGCTGCACAAAAGTTTTTAACAGAGGACCAGCTTTGGGGGTGACCAAAACTATGACAGAGGGCCAACTAGGAAACCAAGAGAGAAAATATGCCTGGACTCCAGGCAAATGCAACACGCAGTGAGGGAATCGGTTGCAGGTTGGTAAGTGCCACAGTTTGGGCTCCGAGCCATCTCCATCTCCCACTTGAACTACAGCAGAACTCACCTGACTTGTCTCTGTTTTATTTTCCCTGACTACCTGTTCTCCTCACAGATGCCTGAATGCCACTTTGACATGTAACATGAACTTACACATCCACTCAACATCCTCCAAAGTCTTCCAGTCACATGGAAGAAAATCCCAAACTCTGCCATGGCCTATAAAGTCAGGCACAAGCTGGCTCCAGGATACTTCCAAGTTCATCTTCTGCTACTGTTCCCAAATTTCACAACTGTGGAGAGATTTTCCACACTGTCCTTTCCAAATAAGTAATGCTTCCATCCCCATCACACCCATCCCTCTCTATCCTCATGCTCTACATACCATTTATCACTATCTGACATGTCATATACAGCCAATCCTTGCTCGTCAGAGCTGTTAAGTCCTGTAAGGTCACTGCAAATGCTGAGTTATCACACACTGGCCTCAGGGGAACACAGAGTTAAGTTCCGGGAAGCCTCTAGACACAGCATTTCACCACCTCGTCAATATATAACCTTGTTTTATGTGTTTCTGTTTAAAGACACATTATTTAATGTATATTGTTGACTCATTAACATTGAACTCATAACCAATAATCATTTAACTCATGCCTGAAAGAAGCTTATCCAATATATAAGTTTTTCCCCTAAGGCACATGATAGTTTTCTTGAGCTTAAGAAGACTAGACAGTATTTCAGCACAACCCTTGAAGGCCATTGGAAACAGAAAATTCACCCCCCAAAAATCCCCATAAAAATGTAAAAACGCGGCACTAATTAGACCATAAAAAGGACACCTGTTTATAGTATAAAAGCAAAAACAAGAAGAGCATCGCCTTGCTTGTCTTCAGCTGGTAACATGCACATAAGGCGACTCAACTTCAGCCACTCTGAACCTATCTGTGAATGACTGCAAAAGTGCTACAAGTATTTATTTGGGGGGGGGGGTTACAAACACGTGTTAGCAAGTAAGAAAATTCACAAATATAGAACCACAAATAACAAGGATAAACCCTCTGTATTTGTTGTATTATCTTTCTCTTCTTCCTGATAGATAAGGCCTGTAATAGAGAAAACTTACTGTTTTTTTTTCACTTTTGCCTCAGCATCTAGACCAGCACTGTCCACTAGAAATGTAATGAGTCACACATGTGAACTACATATGTAATTATAAAAGTTTTAGTAGTCACATTATAAAAGAGACAAGTATACTTGAACAACAATAAAAAATAAAATAATAAAATAAAAATATTTTAAAAGGAAACATTTAAAATCAATTTTCATAATGTATTCATTTACCATATGTCCAAAAATTATTTTAACATCTGATAAGTACAACAATATTAATTTGATAGTTTAAACTTTTGTTTATGTGTTCCAACTCTTGAAAATCCAGTGTGTATGTCACACTTCAAGCATCTTTCGATTTGGACAAACCACATTGCCAGTTCTCGATAGCCACACACGGCCAGTGGCTGCCACATGGGACAGCTCAGGTCTAGAAAAATGATCAGCACATAATAATTTCCTAACAACAATTATTGAGTGAATTAATTTATTCATTGCTTTCTATATCCCAGACACTGTACCAACACAGATACTTTAGGTCACTTAATTCACACGGCCACCCTTGTGTTAGCTATTGCTGTCCTCTTTTTACAGTTCAGTGGCTGAGATGCACTAACTGGGCTCACAAAAAATTCTAGAACAAAGACTTGAGTACCCAACCACATAACAAAATCTAATGTCCTCAAATTTGTCTTCATTAAAAGATACTAATAAATTTTTACTTAAAATATCCAACTTATTAGCTAAAAGATATTTGACAATGAGAGAACCCGCATGGTTTGGAAAGTATTTCAGGTTTAGTTAAATAGATAATGTGCATATTTTACCTTTTGAAGAACCAGGAAATGTTAACTAATAGAGTTAGTATACACCTGAGTGATTAAGCACACGGTGACCCTTGACTAGGCTTTGGAGCATGAAGCACCCAGTATCTCGCTACTCTTACTGACAACCTGAGAGTTTTGACACTATTGCTGGTAGCAATATCAAAAAAGGCCTTTTTATCCTTCAAAACCACATGGTTCCTTCATTTTCTTTTTTTTTTTTTGAGATTTTATTTATTTACTTTCAGAGAGAGGGGAAAGGAGGGAGAAAAACATCAATTGGCTGCTTGCTGCATGCCCCTGCCCCACAACCCAGGCATGCGCCCTGACCAGAAATTGAACAGGTAACTTTCTGCCTTCAAGATGACACCCGACCCACTGAGCCATGCCAGTCAGGGCTCCTTCATTCTCTTATTGTGTGGAAGAATTTTTGTTCTTTTTCTTGTTTATGAATCAAACATTACTGTATTTTTACACAAACATGTGCCATAAAAACACTACATGACACTACTTAATGTCAATGTAGTAATCAATTATAATATTTATCTTCTTATGATTCCAAAAAGGACTTAAGGTGGCTTAATCAATTAATAAGAACAAGCCATGACTAATTAGTTTATTATCTATTTATATATAAATAATTTACTTTTTCTGCAAAAATTCTGCACATATCAAAATCCGCAAGGTTAACCAGAGGTCCTTTGTGAGAGAGCAAAATATGGAGACAAGAGAAACAGAGGGAGTAGTTGTGGAATAATAAAGCTCATTGTGATTCTATAAAAACTGAAGAGCCCTGAGTATGAGTGAAAACTGCAAATCATGTTTTCGATGTTCCTGAAGCCAGACTCTGGTTACAGCCAATGCTGCACCATCATATATGTCCTCGGCTTATAGCATACCACCCACACACTCACACAGGAAGTGATCTGAACACGCCAGTCAGTGGAGAGGGCACCAGAAGCCCAGCCTCTGATGACCTGGCTTCTACAGACCTGTAGGTGTGCTCCCTGCATCATATTTTCCTACAGTGGCAGAGCTTTTAAATAGAAAAATATTTAGCACTTTTTTCCCTAACCTACCTGTTAACTGAGCCTTTGGGTTCTTCAAATGGTCTCTGAATGTGGAATTCCCATCACATAATGTACATCACATATCATTACAAGGTAATTAAACTGAACCACATATTTCCAATTGAGTCTAACATAATCTAACATGTAAATGACTCCATCTCCTCTGAGAGGGTCATAATATTTGAGGAAAGTTCATAAGAAACAAATGACTGGAGTTACTTCTGTCTCAATACCAATGTGAGAATTTATGGCATTTAGAGGTGGTACAGAGGAAAAATAATACAATATCAATTGCATTTTGATTCTGTTGGTTTTGAAAATCCTTAGTATCAAACTAAAAGTAATTCTCATGTATGTTGATTTAAAAATTTTAATTTGTATGGGGTACCAAAATAAATGCCATGTGACCTATAGTCCAATTAACAACTTTAGCCAGGAAGCAGAAAGCAGAACATAATCCCAACAAGCATAAGAAAATTGTTCCTCCAAAGGTCAAATAGGGAAAACGGAAAGGAAAGACAGACTAGCACAGCCTGAAGACACAGGGAGGGGAATTAAAATAAGCAGCTTTAGAAGTATCAGCTCTTAAACCTGAAGCAGTTTTAGCTGCAGACTGACTTGCTAACTTGGCTACTGCACAGAAAACCCAATCTGAATTCCCTAATATGAAATGATGTTGGTGACATTCCTCACTTGGTCATATATGTTGTGATACTCCTCACCTTATGACAACTGGTATGATATCTTTCCTAAGTCCTCTCTCCCAAAGTTCTCATTGTCATTGTGATAGTATTATATGTGTTAACCTGACTGGGCAAAGGAATGTCCAGATAGCCGGCAAAATATTATTTCATGGTATGTCTGTGAGGGTGTCATGGAAAGAGATTAGCATTTGAACCCACAGACTGAGCAACAATTACCCTCACCAGTGGGGACAGGTATCATCCGATCTGTTGAGGGCCTGAATAGAACAGAAAGATGAAAGATGGGTGAGTTTGCTCTCTCTGATTCAGCCAGAACATCCATCTTCTCTTGCCCTTGGATATCTATGCTCTTGGTATTCTGACATCCTGTCCCAGACCAGGACTTACATCGCTGGCCTTTCAACTCTCAGGGTTTCAGATTGGACTGAATCACATCTCTGGCTTTTCTAGTTCTTCAATTTTCAGACAGCAGATTGTGGGACTTAACCTCCATAACCATGAGAGCCAATTTTTAGAATATATCTTCTCTTATATACATCTATCTATCTATCTATCTATCTATCTATCTATCTATCTATCATCTATCTATTTGACTGTGTTTCTCTGAAGCACCCTAATACAGTCATGCACGTAACTGAGATTAGAAAAGCTGTGAGTTCCTCACAGAAAAACTTCCACTCATTTACTCCTTTATTGAACACATATTTATTGAAATGCCTACTATGTGCTAGTCACTGTTCTAGAGCCAAGGATGCAGTAATTTATGCATCTAACAAAGTTCTTCACATTCTGGAACTCTATTTCTAGTTGGGGAAGACAGATATTAAATAAAACTATTTGTAAATAATATAATTTCAGACAATTCAAAAGCAGGGTAAAGAGTTGGAGCCAGATGGGGAAGGCTTGAGTGAAGCCCAGACTGAATAACATCATTTTTCCCTAGAAAGCCTTGAGGTCTCCCACTTTGCTGTAGCATAGAATAGGCCCCACCAGATCTAACTGGTACATGAATTCTTAAATGTCTCTGTGAAATCTAATAAAATGCTGACACAAAGTAGCAGCAAGATTCAGGGAAAAACTGATTTTTGACATTGTAAGGAGAGGAAACTGCATGGTAAGGGACTAGAGAGTGAAAGTGGTGGCTGTATTCTAAGTAGGGTGGTCAAGGAAGTCTTCTGAAACATCAGTACTTGTACAGAAGTCTCGTGGTGCAAAAATCTGTAGGAAAAGTGATAGGAGCAGAGGGCAGAATCTGAACCCAGAGAGCATTTTGGGTATTCAAGGAACCATAGGAAAGTCAGTGTGGTTAGAATACAGTAACAAAAGCAAACAGCCATGAGGGATGAAGACATAAAGTTGGCTGAAGGGGATCACATAGGACACTGTCGACCTAGGCAAAAGTTTGGAGGTTATTCTAAATGCAGTAGAATGCCATTAGAGGGCATTAAACTGGGAATAAATAGCTGCAATTCGAAATTGTTAAACTCTTCAGAGGAAGACAGCACAAAGGGAAGATGTAATCAACAATCAGTCTGTTTCAGGTTGACACAAGCCATAGAAGGTGAGAAAATTTAAACTGAGAGAACGAGGGTTGTACGAAAACAATAGAAAAGATTCAAAGACTATCTGAAACTGGTAAGGACAACATTACAGAATAGACATGCTTATGCACAAATGTGTCATGCTCAGGGGAGATAATAGACTATCAATCAATACCATAGAGCCTACTAAGTCTTGTGAAACCTACTAACCATTACTCACTCCAGCTGCTTTGTGTGAGAAGAAATGACACCTCCAGAAGAGACCAGAAAAACACCTTAGTAACTATGAGACCTTGGAGTCAGAAATGGAAATGTTTAAATGAAAAGTATTGATTCTCTTGTTATCCTTTGTGGCAACCATGATGGTACTTCCTTGGATCTTCCTTCAAGAAAGCCTGCCACCAGTCTCTACAATGCCATGCCTTCAGGGTTCACTGCAGAGGCCACAGACTCCCAGGCAACTGCCAGCCAATCACACACACTGTGGGGGCACTGGGGCTTGGCAAATTCTACCCATATGGAAGTCCTCCAGTGAACAGTAGCCATCAGGATGGCCTTGTGAGCTGAGGGGCTCATATGGGCCCCTCAGTCTGAACCTCTTTCTACCCAATCCTCCTCCCTTCACCTCTCCTTTTACAGGATGCAGATGGCAATCCAAAGTAATTGATCCTGCTCCCTGTCCTATTTGCCTTCTTCAAGGCACTGCCTCAAATAAATCTCTTGTATTTCTAACTGCATCTTGGCATCTACTTCCCATAGGACCTGACCTGACACATAAACTGACAAGCTTCTACTAACAATTGAGAATGAAAAAGAGAAAAAAACATGTTTTTTCTGTGAGTAGAAATGGTGCCTCATGATGAAGAGTCCACAGGCCCTGCATTCAGCACCAGGATTTTGTTCTCTTTGACCAATTACAAAAGTTAGCAGGACAAAGGCACAAATGTACTAGGAGACATAGTAGCTTTCAGAAAATATGTGTGATGCACTCAGGGACTCTTGTGGAAAGAAAAAGAAATCTGTGGGCAGAGAAAGACTTAAGACAATGATGAAAAACTGGATAAAATGAGAGAATAATACAAAAATCCTCAAATAATACAGGAAATCTTATATCTGCATTGGTGACAATCAGAAAACAATGTTAAATGAGGATAACTGAATAAACGATGCTAAGAACCAATCTAACAGAAAAAATAAGAAGAGGAAAAATAGAGATATGAAAAGCCAGCCTAGAAATTCTGGGTGTTACTGAAGCACAGATATGAACAAATAGAAATACAACAATAATAAATAAAGGACAAATTGGCTAAACTAAATTAAAAAGCAATGGAAGGTTTCATTGTGTTTCATGAAAATTAATTTTTAAATGGATATATTTTGTCAATTTTAATCATAAGAATACAGAAAAAAGGGTTAACAATTGTCAAAACAAGGAGGAAACATGTTTATCTATTAAGGCACAAAAATCAGACTTGCTTGAATCTACCTATTTACAACATTGACTAGGACAAAGAAATGCCCATATTTGTCTTTATCATTCCACATTGTCCTTCTCAATTGCTTTCCTCAGTTGATAGCTTGTTGGCCATATTGAACTGAGTATAATGCCCCAATCTACTATGGTCAGACCACTAACCAAGATCACCTGGATCCTTCCTTACTCCGCAGTGCTCCCTGGGATTCTCACTATGAAAACTACAATACCACTCAGCTTTCCCAGGCCATCACATGACCCTGCCACCCCTGAGCAGTCACATTTCCACCAAAGGTCACTATTGGGTCACTAACTCCTTTTTTTACCCCAAACATACCAGAATTAAAACAACAACAAGAAAAAAGTCTTCTACTTGCTGTACAAGAAAAATAATATTAAAATATTTCACAGACTCCCCAATTTAAAAGAATGACCAAAGAAGGAAATAAAATAACTAAAAAAATAAAATAAAGTACATGTAGTGGCTAAAGTACATGTAGTGTCATGTAAAATATAATCACTCCTACCAGTAATTATATAAACAAATAAAATTACACCAAGTGGAAATTGTGTTTCTGTCATTTTTGGTGATGAAAAGGAATATGTTATGTATTCTGAAAGCTCCTCCTGAAAATGGATTTTATGGTAAAATTTTTGGAATTAATTTGGTTTCACTCATCAACAACATTTCACTTAATAATTTTATTTCTTGCAATCTTATCTATTGAAATAATGTGAGATCAAGCCAATATTTACACATAAAGATGTTCATTGATGGGTGGTCACAGTAAAAACATAGAAGAAATGACAACATCCAAAATAAAGAAAACTTTAGGTAAATAATTATCATATTACAATGGAAAATATTCTTCATTATAAATTTAGATAACAAGGAAAATAGTTTCATTTTAATCTGATGTTAAGAGAAACTGCAGGACATATAGCTACCTAGCTACCTAGCTACCTCTGTATACGTAAGTGTGTACTTTTGCATATACACATATACATGCATTTGTCAGTGATCATTGTTGGTCTTAACTCTAGAAGAAATACACCAGAGTGCCATGTATTGTAGAAACACAACAGACTTTCTTGTTTCCAGTTTTTTATTTTCTGTACTCTCAACTTATTTTAAAAGAAGAATGTGCTCATCCCATAATTGTAATATTATATTTCCATTTATTATTTCATAAGGTTATTGGCTATATTTGAAATGATAATACTGAGAGAGTATCTATAGACTGGAAGTTGCAGACCTGTGGGTTCAATTTGGACCAGATCTGTTTTTGTTTGGCCTATGGTATGTTTTTGTAGATCGATTTGTTGCTAGTATTGAAATGTAAAGAATTTATATAAAAATCCAAAACATCTGGCCTACTAGAAATGTAGAAGATCTCATAATGCAGAGTCCAAGTTTGCAGGGGTAGCAATGGCTGGGGTTGAGCAGCAACTGGTCTTTTGAGGTGGGTCATGATCTTTCCTCACCCAGCCTGCTTCTCCCATTCACAATACTTGCACCGATCTTCATAAGCATTTGCCTTTGCTAGGAATACTTTGGAGAGGTAAAGTTTTATTAATACTAGAATACTCTACATAGTCAATGCCACCTCCTAGCACCAGAGCAGGGAGCTCAGGTGTTTGGCAGCCTGGAGCGTGAAACAATGCCCAGAGGTACTCTGCAGGGGAGCAGGCACGCTCTTCCCACTTCACAACTCCAAGCCGCGCGGCTGTAGGGCTGTCCTCTCCCGAATCAGTGTTTCTCACACATCGTCAACATCGCCGTTTCTAATCTGCGTCTAAGTCACTGCCATCACAGCGGGATTCCGTCACTCTGCTGCTTCTGCCTCTTTACATTCTCTCTTTTTGATTTCATAAGCTTCTTTCTGAAATGCCTTTCAATTTTTATGTAGACTTTTATGTGTTTATATTTTACATATTTACATACATTTATATTTTTATGTAAGCAGACTTTTATTATAGATCTCCCCAACCCATTAAAGCATTTTTTTTTATTTTAGACTGTCCAACTGCAGTTGATTTATTCATTCATTCTACAAATAATAACATTATAGTGTTAGGAAATAATCATGAACAGAGAAGCCCCACCGCCCCCACCTCTGGTGCAGTCCTATTTTAGTGAGAGACAGACAACTAAGGGAGTGAACAAATAAGATCATTTACTAGAATGATACGCACTATAAAAACAAATAAAACAATATGATAACAACTGAAGCACTGCATTGACTAGAGAAGGATGATCTCTCTGAGACAGTAATCTTTAAGCTGAATGATAAAAAGCAGTAAGTCAGAAGAATTGGGAGGAGGCTGTTATGCAGGTGAGTGAAGAGCCCTTATGAAAGCAATAAAATGGGAAGAAGTCTACCAGGACAGAGTAGGAGAAAGGCAAGGTGGGCAAGGCCAGTTCAGTGCAAGAAGGTGGAGCCTATAGGCACTGATAAAGGAATTAGATTTTCTTCTAAAAGCAACAAGAAGATTTGAAGAGTTTGCAGAGAGACCATTAAGGGAGACCATTCGGGAGGTTGTTAGCAATAGTCCTATGGAAGATGGTGGTAGTTTGGGCCAGGGTACTAGAAACAGGATTCATAAAGTTATCTTTAGATTTTTCTCAACTGTGGTCATTATTCCCTGGATGCTCTGATGTTGTTTATTTGCTGCCAAAGAGTGTATAATTAGCCCAGAAGTCAAAAAGTTATACAAGACTGGCTTTTGAATAGCGTATGTTTCACTCTACTTGAGGGAATAAATTACTACATTTTCTTGACTCTAACATGCCATTTATTGAAGATGCACCATTATTTTTTGTACTACTAAGAAACAAATTTGCCCAACTGAGAAATGACACAAGGCTTCCTCATTACTTAGGAATTTTGTTTCATACTTATTGAAAGAATCCTTCCAGTGTTATTTGGACATGAATTTTTTTAAGAGTTTTTTACTTTTCTCTATATGCAATAGTATTTCATATAGCTAATTTTTCATAAGCTAAAGCATACTGTATTCTTTCTGAAGACATTTTGAGCAGCAATTAAGATCAATGAGTGTGACATCAATAATGCATATAACTGAAGTGCCATGACAATATATAAAGCTATTCCTATATCCTGTATTTAAAGCCAGTGACAGCCTCGTCCTAACTGCCCCTTAGCCAACAGCAGTTGGAAGACACTATCATTTGTAAAACACACCCTGATTTTAGAGATGTTAAAATATAATTAAGTGTGCACCTTAAAACTGGTGATGTAAAATAAGAATAGGGAATTTTCTTAGTAGGCAAAAAGTTTTGTAAATAGGTCTGGAGTTGAGTCTCTTCATTTACCACTGCTCTATTCTGCAATTTGTCTTTCAAGTAATTAGACAGCTCAGAAATTTTTCATCTACCACAAATTTCACACATACACACACACAGGTTTATATGGATGTATGCCCATGTACACATATATTTGTATTATAACTTAAAGGGTTCTAAAATTGTAGTTAGATTGAAAAATCAATTTTCCTTCTTCCTCATTTGGTTCGGTATCCAGCTGAGCCCCTAACGCAACGTGTCACTATTTCTCTTGGCGCATGTCCTGTTTTAGAATAGTTCAAGCTCCTCAGCTAAGTTCCCCACTCTGTTATCAACTTCAGCAGGGACGACAGGAGGCCCCAGGGCAGAGTTGTGATATTGCCCATCCTTCAGATACTCTCAAGTCTTGTTACAAATTATTTTAACTGGGCCAGAACTGACACCACTCTCCTCAGATCTCCACTTAGTTTTGGAAAGCAAGCCTCCTTAACTGCTAAAGAATTCAAACTTTGCATGGGATTCAGGAGACCTGAGCAATAAAAGTGCAGCTCTGCCCACTGCTAGAGAACAGACAGGACAGTAAGTCTGGTCTGTGAGTTCACAGAGAAGAAAGGTAGTGCAGGAGAAACACGGGTGCTACTAAAAGAGAAATCATCAAAAGTACAATGAAATATTAATGTTGTAGGATAGAAATTTGGAGGAAAAAACAATTTTGTGTGCTCAGGAAGCTTACCTTCATCACCCTCAACCTGGCACCTCCGGAGTTTTCTCCCTGGGAAGAAAAGAATTACAGTTAAAAAAAATTATCACTAGTGGCCTAAGCAAGGCTTCCATTTTTTTGTTTGTCTGTTTATTTTGGGATGGAGTTCCTCTAAAAGAGCCAGACATAAAATAAGGGGGAACTTTGCCCTGCTCGTGAAGGAGATGTTAGCTGAACAAAGGAGAACCATAGGTGGTCAGCAAGAAGCTCTGCAAGACTTGACTCAGGGAATCAGGGAACATTGGTGTGTGCCATGCATTGAATTGTATGTCCCCACAGAATGTATGTTTAAGTCCTTATCCTCCACCAACGATTGTGACCTTATTTGGAAATAGTCTTTGAAATGTAAGGTTGATATCATACTGGATTAGGGTGGGCTCTAATTTAATAACTGGTGTCCTTCTAAGAAATAAACAATTTTGACACAGAAACAGGGAAAAACCATGTGACTAAAGAGGCCAAGATAAGAGTGATAGCTCTATGAGCAGAAGAGGCCAACAATTTCAAGCAACAACCAGAAGCTAGTGCCTTCAAGAGAGTGTGGCTCTACTGAAACATTGATTTTTAACTTCTAGCCTCCAGAACAGTGAGGCAATAAATTTCTATTCTTTTAAGCCATCCGAGTTTGTGGTAATCTGTTATGGCACCCTGGGCAACTGGCACAGAATGCAAGGGGAGCACTTTGCTCCAGAGTAGGAAGTCTAGCACGAGCTGGAGCAGCACTGACAAGCCTCCCACCACACAGGGTCAGTCTCCTGAACAAGGCAGCAGCCCTTCCAGCATGGCCCAGAGTTGGGGGAAGCCAGTGTGGAGAGCCACCCTGAAGGGGCAAACCGACAGCAAACATGGAGAAGCAGAGTTGCAAAGTGACAGGGGGGGAATTTAAATACATGATTAATGACTTTTAACTTCTCACCTCCCCAGAGAGGCCTTTGTAGACCACCTAATTTAACTTACATTTCTACCTTTACCACATTGTGTCTGTTTTAGCACCTGACCTTTTACTTAGTAAGTCCCAAATTGTAATATTTTTCCCTCTTTCTTCTTCTAGACTATAAATTCTGTAGAACAAATATCAGCTCTGTGTTGTACATTATCGTTCTCGAACACATAGGAAAATGTCTGAAAATTGGTGTGTATATGTGCTCAAAAGCTATTTCTTTACTTCTCTTATTTTTAAAGAATTAGAGATGTAGCCCTGGCTGGCATAGCTCAGTGGATTGAGCACGGGCTGCGAACCAAAGCATCACAGGTTCGATTCCCAGTCAGGGCACATGCCTGGGTTGCAGGCCACAGCCCCCAGCAACCGCACATTGAATGTTTCTCTCTCTCTCTCTTTATCCCTCCCTTCCCTCTCTAAAGTAAATAAATAAAATCTAAAATAAATAAATATGCTTACTCTTTAAAAAAATAATTAGAGATGTATTTACTATGCCCTCCCAACAGAATTGCCATCTGCTTGCCCATGACCAGAAAGTATTATGGACAAGCATTTTTGCAGCTGGCTGTGATGTAGTCATTTGGGTTCCAAGTTAACTGGAGACAAATTGCTCACATGGGGTTGTTCATGCTGGGGACCGAGGAAGGGCACAGGCTGTGGGGACCAGGTCAAGTGGCATTCTGTCCTCCTGAGATCAGGACCCTCCACTCAGCAGGGGGAGCTTCTACCTGCTCCATGGTCCTGCCCCCTGGGATCCTGCCCTCCTGAATCCCTGAAGGGATCCTGTCACATGGAGCTTTCTGTAACCTGTTTCAGGTGGGTTACTGTTCAAAGGTTGTTTCTTAGGATCTTTACCTTTCTTTCTCCTCTGCTCATTTTTTAAAAGATACTTCTTGAGTGAATTAGTAAATGAAGACATCCATCCTCTTGGGAGATCTAAAAGAGACATATGAAAGGATAGCAATTCTGTCCTATGTTATGGCAGATGGAGTACTATTAATTCACAATATAATGAAGCCTAGAGGACATTGGCTAATTCTGCTTAAGATCAGACTGATCCAACCATTCCTGCAGTCTGAGTTAATCTGACAGCAGGCTTTCAGAAAAAGCATACAAAATGGGTTGTGGTTAGCAATGACTGCTAAGACAGAATGATTCCACCAGATGCCATAAAGAAAAGGGAAAATCTTTTGGGATATAAAACATATAGGACTATGATAATTATCTTTAAACATTTGAAAAATACTAATGTAGAAGACAGAGTTGGTTTATTTTAGCTTGTTTTTTTCCTGTTTCTTTAGTGTGCAAAACAGGTATCAATGAGTACAGTGTGTAAGGAAGCCAACTATGGAAGTATTTTCAAGCAGCTAAATGAGTTAGTGAAGTGTTTCTATTCTTAAAGGTATTTCAATTGAAGCTAAATAGTGTCTTGTCAAAGGTAACATGGAAACGATTCAAGTACCCAATAAAAGTGAGATGGATATTGAATTAAATAATTTCAGAAGTCCCTCCAAAACTTATTATGCTTTTGTGAAACTAGAGAGATAAATAATGTATCTAAGTATACCTAGATTATTTTATTGAAAACTGCAAATAGAACCCAGACTGAATTTCTTTTTCTTTACATTTATCACATTTGTTTTGAAACAATTAGAGTTTCATAGCAGCCAATAGCACTTTTTAGTACTTTTTTACTCCCACACTTATAAAAATTTGATTATTTGCTTCTAGTAATGCAATTTTAATGGAGTTTTTTGCATCATGCTGTTTTATTGGCAAACATGTTATGAGGTACTTACAAAGCACAAAGTACTTCAGGTTTATTTTAGAGAGGACACACTGAGGTCATGAAGTAACTCATTTAATAAATGAAGCTACACTGTAGTTTAATGACTTACAAACATGGTTTGGTAAGTATTAAGTGGGGCTAGGATTAGAATTTGTGTCTGAAGATCTACTACACAGCAAAAGGATTCTTTGCTTGGAGAGGAGGGAGTTTGGCTTATTGACTTGCCAGTTTCCAGGGCTCACCAAAATGATGAAGTCTCAGGAAAGAATGGCAATGCATTTTAATATACTGATTTTAAAAGAGCTTATCTGGGGGATCCTGAAAGTAAAGCTGTCTCTTGGCAAAAAGTGAAATCATGATGTTCTGAGAAATTATGAAATTTCATCTAACGCAAACTAGAATAACAGAATAAAAATGATGAATGTCTTAATTACCTTGAAATAAGAAAAAACTAGTGCATTGTAGGAGTATAATAAATGTAAGATACATTCTTAGTTGAGATCAACATTTGATTACATGGGTGAAGTGTAGCTTTTATAACCATACATTGCTTGGTGGAGAGACAGTTATAAAAATAAGCGTAATATTACTTGGAAGTTTAGACATTTTAGGCTGGCTATAAATGTAAATCATTGTTGGGCTTTTTTTTGCATGTTTCACTTTCCATTTAGTTGGGGAAGGATTCAAACCCTTGTCACCAAGCCGTGCTTGCAACTGATGGGCACATAACTGCACAATGCACAGCAGTGCAGAGTGCCTTGGCGACTGACAGGGAGGGCAGAACATGTGGTGGCCAAAGGAGGCTAAGAGAAATAAAATGTGCAAAAGCCATCTACAAAGTTCATACTTATCAAAAATGTTGATTTATGAATCACATCCTGGAGATCGTTTCTCTTTAAACAAAAGTCCCCCTGGCTATTTACTGATCCTAATTTTTTTAAGTGTGGCCAATAGAGAGTCATTTCCCTAATACAGACATCCCCTCAGTGCTGCTTTTAACAGCCACCCTGAAACAACTGTGATGTCACTCCTCCCCGTCAGCAAAGCCTCAGCATCCATTATCTGATTAGTGCATTTCAAACAAGATTAAACCTTAGTAATGCAGTCAGAATGGTGTATCACGTAGAGACAATGCTGAACGTAAGTGACGGGCCTGCTGCAGTTGCTATAGCTCTCTAGTAGTGACCACAGTAAAGCTCACGACACTGGGACACAAAGGTTATTGCGTTGTCGTCATTTCCTAAGTGAGTTCCTTAGCTACTCGTGATTCTCACAGGGCCACACAGTAAATCTTTGGGGTTGGAACGATAACTGATAAGACTGCTGAGTCATATTTGTATTTATTTCAAGAGCAATTATACTGATTTATGCTTAGGAAGAAAATGTAATAAAGGGAGGCTCTCCCAGCTCTCCATCCCTCACAACCATAAATTTTAATTGCTTGTTATTATTTTGATTCAAAATGCAATGAAAGTAATTACATATTTTCTCAAAGCTCAGTGTACATATCAAAATCTAAAATAACATGTTAAAATATTCTCTGAACAAATCTTTGTTCTGAATACACAATTCAATAATGCAATTAGGTCAAGTTCATTAGCTAACCACCAGCTCAGAAACAAGACTTTTAGTTGTCAATAGTAGAGATTACTCTTATGTGAATATTAACTGTTAAATCTATTTAAAAGTAAAAAGAAATAAAAAACAAGACCAAAAAATCTATTTAAATTTTTGTTTGGACTCAAAATACTTTAAAAATACACCTTTCCCTTATACTTGATATAACAGCAAAATACATGTTTAAGAACATGATTTGTTCATTTGGAGAATATTATTGAGTGACTACTATTTCTCAGAAACTGTTCTACTTAGAGTATTAGGATGAAATTATAAGCAGCCTTGAGGAACTCAGAAATCTAAATAAAGGAGATGAGAAATTCTAGAAAAGATGAATATATGTTGTCCTATAGGAGCACAAATAAAATAAGAGAAAGTATTGAATATAGATGAAAATGGAACTAATTACCCCAAGTCTCCATTACAGTTGAGGAGCTGCTATGGTCATATTATACCAGGAACTCTCAGTGTTTATTTACATCTTGATCAGCTTGGGCTGCCATAACAAAATACCATAAATTGGATGGCTTCAACAACAGAAATTTATCTCTCACTGTTCTGGAGGCTTGCAAGTCCAACTCCAAGTTGTTGAAAAAGTTGGTTTCATTCTGAGACTTCTTCTCAGCTTGTGGACAGCTGCCTTCTTGCTGTGTCCCATTATAGAGAGGAGAGGAGGTTCTGGTGTCTTTTCCTTATCTCATAATGTCACTAACCCCATTCTGGGGCATCTACACTCCTGACCTCATCTATACCTATTACCTCCCCAAAACCCTATCTCCTAATGCCAGCACATTGGGGATTAGGGCTTCATAATATGAATTGGGAGGGGATATAAACATTCAGTCCATAACAATTAGTCTAACACGTGGGTGTTAGAAGTTAGAAGATGATAACAAAAACATTACATTAATCCTGGCTGGTGTGACTCAGTGGATTGAGGGCTGGCCTGTGAACCAAAGGGTCGCAGGTTCAATTCTTAGTCAGGGCACATGCTTATGTTGCAGGCCAGATCCCCAGTATAGGGTGCATGAGAGGCAACCACACATTGATGTTTCTTTCCCTCTCTTTCTCCCTCCCTTCCCCTCTGTCTAAAAATAAATGAACAAAAAATATTTTTTAAAATACAAAAAATAAATAAAAACATTACATTAAAATTAAAAGGCTGAAAATATTTTTTCAGCTTTTGGGAAATAAAGAGATGATAGCTGAAGAATTTTTGGCAAAAAAAGCATTATATCAGTAAATTTAAAAGAATAAGTGGAAATTATTGGAAGATTTACCCAGATACTTTGAAGAGATGAATTTGATTTTGAGAAAAAGTGGACTTAGTCATTCAATAGTTAATCATTCAAAATAACTTTAACTCAATCATTGAATGTAAACTTTGAACTTAATCATTAAAAAATTGTTAATCATTCAACAGTAAAATACTTATTGTTCTTTTTTTATGCAGAAAAGCAATTCATTCCATTATAAGCACTTACACAGTTAGTCATGGAGAATAACAGGCCTGCTGGTGAAACAGGTCACCCAAAACAGATGGTATCAAACTAGTGGTCAAGAACTAACTCCTAAAAAAAGGCAACTCTTATCCAGGATTAATTTAATTTTAAAAACAAATACAAACTATTGATTCACTCTTCTCAACTTGACAGTCTACCCATAGTAAAACTGTCAAGTAAAAATATACATCTTTACAACTTGGTGGTCCCAAGTCTTTTTAAAAAACTATTTCACAGAAAGGAAAGAAATAATATGAAAACTGCTCAAGAAATACGCTAACAAGCAAAAATATGTGGGGAAAGAGGAACGTGTAGTTTTGAGTTAACTCAAGAAACTTAGAGGAGACTGGCCTACAGAGAAAATTATGCATCTGGAGAGACAGGTGTGAAGATTTTAGAGTAGCAATTTATATTACTTGAATCTCCCCTAGTCCCTGAATTCAAATGACATCTCTCAGTACTTCTACTTCATGATTCAGACACCTGTCTCACTTGGCTCTGTTCCTTCCTTACGTCTACCCTTTATTTAAATGAGTCCAAAAAACTTGGGAATATAGCATTAGAAGAAAAGTAAAATAACCACACACAATAATCCCCTTTCAGTGGTTACTTTAGATTTTTGTTACTAGAAAATTCTTGAAGAAAATTTAAATATAAGTCTGTGGCTTTACTGAATCAAGTCACCCAGTTAATATTTAGAAAACACCCTCAGTTTGAGCTAATAGCATTGTTGATGGTACCTAATATAGAGGGATAGCTGAAAAAAGTCTGGGTCTCAAAACCTGTGTTAAATCAGTATCATCAGGGTTGAAAGGGGAAAAGGGGAGTCTAAAATCACAAGAAGTGCAGATGTACTTAAGACCCCTGTCCTTCTGGATCCACACTTCCTTCAGGGTCTTCATCATTATAAAGGCTCTCTGCCATTTGTTACACTTGCATGATATTGTCTTCTGACACAGAACAGATCCCCCAAGGTTCATTGGGATTTCAGGAGAAATCAGATATCTTGGCAGTGTGACCGCCATGAATAAACAATTCCAGTGGCCCATCTTCTGCATCTTCTGGAGGTTGTTCCTCTCCAATTTTATTTAAATCCCAGATATTCAGTCTGCGATCAGTACCACTGGAAGCCAAAATAGTCTCATTGTGTGGTGACCATTGAACCTGGAATGTTTCATCCTTATGTGATTCAAAGGAATGCAATTTAAGTTTCAGATTTTTCAGATCCCACAAAGCAACAGTCTTATCAGCTGATCCTGTGGCAAAAATGAACTACTATAAGGACTGATTGAAAGAAGGGCAGTTCACTTCAGCAGTGTGAGCATCAACTGAGTGACTTGTTTTGGAAGTATTGTTTGAATGAGTATTCCAAATCATAAGTTTCTGATCATCAGTAACTGATCCAGAGTCTCATGAAGCAAATGCCAGGAAACATCTTCCACTACTGCTATATGCCCAGTAAAGATGGTCTTCGCATCCACAATTTTTCCTTCCTTTGGAACAGCACTGATGTCTCATAGGCAGATGGTATGGTCATGTGAAGCACTAAGTGCACACTGACATTTGGGTTCCAAGAAAGCCCATAGCCTTCCTTATAATGTCCACGGAGATGCAAGTCTGGGTTGCACTCTTCACAAGGATCTGGTTTAGAAGGATGTTTTGTATAGTCAAAAACAAGAACATTGATGGATGGAGGCTTTGTTGCAATAATGCAAGGATTATGCGGCATATAATGTGTCCTGTTTACTTCTCCTTTATGGTTGATCTTGATTTCTATTTCAATTTTCCCACTAATAGAGCCAAAACCTCCAAATTCTCCTTTCTCACTGTTGTAGTGTGAAGCATCAAACTGAGCATCAGTGAGATGCACACTGGCTCTCACAAGGTGGTTTTGTTCATCTGACATGTGTGTTCCCAGGACAAGTCAATGAATACTGAAATCTTTCCCTTCTGGTCTGGTTATATCTGGAAGCCACTGTGCAGTTAAGCTGGGCCACTCCACAGCATGAGTCATCACCAAATCATCAAGAAAAGGGGTGTTCTTTTTCCATATTTTGTACTCTTCATTGGTCACACGTTCCTCTACTGCATCATCAAAGGCTGCTTCCTTGTTGGCCATGGCTGGCAGGCAAGCCATGCAGCAAGGTCGGGGGGAGTCTACAGGTGCCACTTATTGTTCTGAAAGTCCTATGAAAAATACAGTCAAATGCATGACATGGATTTTCAGTGCACAGAATTTGCCTCATTTGCTTCTAATCATAGCATACAAGGCAATATAAATGATGGATCACTCAGTTCTAAACTGTTGCCACAACATTTCTGCCTCAGGATGTCTGTCTTTATCTTTCCTCCTTCAAAAAAATTATATTGAAATTACATTTTTAAAAAATCATCAGCAATTCTGTCAATCTAGGGACTTTGTCATCACCACAATAGAACAGAAAGGTGTTTCTGATGAGAATGAACTGATAAAAAAAAGGTAAAAGAGCTGAATCATGAAATAATAGTAAGTTCAAAAAATGAGTTCTAGTGACTTATTGTTCTCCTTGTTGGCCAGGCCAGTCTCCTTCTTCCAGAAGCTGACTCTGAGCCACTGTTTTTCACAAGTAGAGCCCTTTAAAAACGGCTGTCTGGGACTGGAGGAACAGGACTGTGCTCCAGGTGACTTAACACAGCCCTAGAGGATGCACAGGCTTTGAACACTGAAGATGTGGAGCGCACTCCCTAAGAGAAAGTCAACCTGGCCATGTCTTTGCTGCATGCACACACACACACAGAGTCAGGTCTCAATATCTGAATCTGTACTCACTTCTAAGACAACATAAACTCTCATATGAACACTAAGATATTTTCCTCTTGCAAATGGCAATATAAAATATCAACCACAGATAAAATAGACAATGAATATTCAGCAAACATTGAGGAAAATAAACAACATGAAGGAAAGGTAATAAAATCTATAAATAAAAGAACCAATGCCCCAAGTAACCAAGGAGCATTTGAAAATAAGCACAACTAGAAACTTCTAGAAAACACAAAATAACAACTCATCCATTAACAATGAAGCTGCTAAGAGAAAACTTACTAAAACAATCAATAAGTGGGATAAACAGAAAATAAAATGCAGCTGAAAAAGAATCCTAGATATTACCTTCAAAAGCAGTATAATTAAGTAAAGAAACAAAAGCTGAATGATCAAAAGCATGAGAGAAGAGTTAAGAGACAGGCATAGTTATAGATCTAAGAATTCCAACAGCCATTGACCAAGTGCTTCAGTGCAGAAGCACAGAAGCAGAGAGTGGGAGTGGGGGGAGAATAGAGAGAAATAAACAGGAAAAAAATTGCACTAAAATGCCCTATTGTTCCAAAAATACCTCAGTTTATAGCCTCAAGAATTCTGTTCAATAAAGCAAATCAAATTTATCCCAAAATTGTTATAAAAGAGTAAAGGACTAAGACAGTTTGACGGATAAACAAAATAAGAGGGCTTGTCACCTCAGATAGCAAGATATAATGAGCTGGAGTAATTAAGGCAGTGTGGTGTAGGACAGGGGAAGAACAATCATGCAGTGGAACCTAGCAGAGAGCCCAGAAGCAGAGCGATGCCTTTGGGAAAACTTGGCACATAACTAAAGGGGTAACAATCAGTGAAGAAGGAATGGACTGCTTAATAAATGGTGCTGGGACTACTGATTAGCCATGTGGGAATAGGATCCCTATCTCATTTCCTACAAAGATAAAATCATTCCCATGGGGATAAAAAACTTAACTGTGAACACCAAAACTTCAAACTTGTACAAGTAAATGTAAAGTATCTGCTAATGAGGATATGAAAAATGGAAGGTCATGGTTTGAGTGGAATTGGTTCCACCAATTTGGAGAGCAATCTGGCCATATCTATCTAAGATGTATTACTTATCATTTATGTTGAAGGTGTGCATATCCTAAATGCCAGCAATTCTATGTCTAGATATTTACCTTAGAAAAACCAACACATATTCTCAAAAAGACATCACAGGGCTATTTAAATAGCAAAAAAAAAAATAGGAAAAAAAGTAAAAAATGGAATTTGACAACTTAAACATTAATCAATAGCCTAAGTTGTTATGTACTCAAAAATTATGAAATAATAATTGAAATAACTATTTAGTAAGTATAAAAACAAACTAGAGATACTTGTATAAACATAAACAAATCTCAAAAAAGCAACTTGCAAAATTGTATATGTAATATAATATAATACTGTCTGTTTAAAGTATAAAAAGATAAAGAACACTTACCTGTGTGCATATTCAAAATGTGTAAAATTGCACGGGAGTACCATGCGTCCCTCTGGTTGTGGTGATCGTGAGGGAGGTGAGGGGTTAAGGGCAGGATGGGGCACACAGAAGGTGTCGACTGTGTCTGCAATTTTCTTTTATATATGTAGAAAATAAGGCAAAATGTCATGATTTGATAAAACCGGTATATGATTAACCAAGTTTGTTTTTTATTTTTCTCCACATTTTTCTGTATGTTTAAAACCTTTCACAATAGTTAAGCATTTTATAGTTAATTCAACAAATATTAAGCATATTTTTAAAATAAACAATGAACAGTGAGGCTGCTAAATCAGTAAAATCAGCAAAATTTGTAATTAATTTTAAATAAGGATTAATGTGAGATATTGTAAAATTATTAATAATCTGAAGAATTCAAGTGCCTTTCCCAAAGTCTCACAGCTAACAAACGGCAGGGCCAACATTTAAACTGAGCCCTTCACTAAGCACCTCATTCCTCTGCTGAAAATATGAAAACAAAATATAGGAGCTACTTTTAAATATTAGGGTGGGTAGGCCTTTTTAAATAAGTTATAATATCAAAAAGTAATAAAGGTGAACAATATGAAAAATACAACCAAAATACAAATAAGTACTAGCAGGAAAGATTTACAACATACCTTTTCTAAAAATAATTAATATTCAGAATATAAGGAACTTCAACTCTGAAAGAAGATGGAATAATAAAAAATAAAGCATATTAAGAGAGGCAATGCATAAAAAAATATATACAGAGAGCCAAAAAATAGTGAGAAAATACTCCAAGATAAAATAGTGGATAAAAAGAATTTAAACCGCTCACCTCATGCACTGCTGGCCAGAGTCTGGAATAACACTTTCCTACATCATTGTTGGAATTGAAAACTGAGTTGCAATTTGGTAGGGTCTTTCACAACTACGACTGTACATATTCTAAATAGTTCAAGAACAGTTTTCCCTCATAAATGCAAAGTTGTCTCTACATTGTTGATTGAAATAATGAAAATTGGAAGTATCCAAAATAGGAAAATGATGAGACAGAGTATCTATACTATATAATATAGTGCAAATATATTATATGTCGTGGATATAATTATATATAAATATGATGTAGTGTATAAAAATAATGTTATGTACTTGTATACTAAAATGAAAAGGTCATCAAGAAAAAAGTAAATAAAGTGAAAAAATGCACAGCAAAGAACAATTTCTTTAGGCTAATTCTATTAGCTTTTAAAAGAAAAAGAATAAAATTTAATTATATTATATATTTATATGCATATTTTATATATCATATATGAGGCTTGTCCAGAAAAAGTCCAGCTATAGTTAATATAATAAGAATGGTTTGCACGACATTGATGTAACCAGGCACCCAAGGAGGGTGAACTAGAATGAGCATGCGTGGACTTCACTGTGCTAGTCAGTGGGAGTAGACACCTTTGAGTGAAAATGTACTGTGGCTGTCCCATTCAAATGACTGAGCGAGTTGAATAACAAATTTGCATCAAATTTTGCATTAAGCTTAAACATTCCTCCACAGAAACTATGCACATGATTCAGAAGGCTGTAGCTACAGGCAACTGGTGATTGACAGCTTTGTCAGGACAACAGACTCGCTCATGTATCACATCTAGTGCAGAGTTTTGGTGAAACATCAAATCACCCAGGTGACTTAGACCCCCCACAGCCCAGATTTGGTGCCCTGAAATTTCTGGCTTTTTCCCAAAACTAAAATTACCTTTGAAAGGGAAGAAATTTCAGACTGTCAATGAAATTGAGGAAAATATGATGGGGCAGCTGATGGTGATTGGGAGAACTGGGTGAGATTCCAAGGTGCCTACTTTGAAGGGGTCTGAGGCATCATTGTCTTATATACACGTTTCTTTTTTTAACTTTTAAGATTTTATTTGTTAGTTTTAGAGATGGGAAGGGAGGGAGAAAGAGAAGGAAAGAAACATCAATGTGTGGTTGCTTCTCGTGCTCCTCCTACTGGGGACCTGGCCCACAACCCAGGCATGTGCCCTGACTAGGAATCGAACCAGCGACCCTTCAGTTCTCTGGCTGGCACTCAGACCACTAAACCACACCAGCTAGGGCTGTACAATGTTTCTTGTATCTTGTATCTTCTTCAGTAAGTGTCTCTATTTTTCATGCCACATGGCTGGATACTTTGTGGACAGCACTTATATATTATATGTGTGTATATTACATATGTAATGCATAATGACAACATATTACAATCCATGTGGATATCCATAAAAGTTTTCTAGGGAAACATACCAAACTATCACCAGCAATGTCCTGATTTAGAGAGGTGAAAGGGCAAATGTAAGAGGAACTTTAACTTTTAACTCTTTGTGCTTCTACTTTTTTAAGATGTGAATGAATGACTTTGAATTACTTTATAATATAAAATTATGAACCATTCAAAATATAAACTTTATTTTTTGATCATTTGTAATACACAAATGCATACTGTTATGGGCTGTATTTTATTCTTCAAAATTCCTATTTTGAAGTCCCAGCCCTCAGTATCTCAGAATGTAACTGTATTCAGAGATAAGGTGTTTAAAGAGGTGATCAAGTTAAACTGAGGCCCTAACCCAATATGACTAGTGTTCTTATAAGAAAAGGGAGAACAGGGATGAGAGAGCCCAGATAAAAGACCATATAAGGTCACAGCAAGAAGGCAGCCATCTGCAACCCAAGGAGAGAGGCCTTAGAAGATATTAAACCTGCTGACCCCTTGATCTTGAGTTTCTAACCTCCAGAACTAGGAGACAATAAATTTCTCTTATTTAAACCACCCTGTCTGTGGAATTTTATTGTGCCCTAGTATACTAATACACTAGCTTAGGACTGCATTTGGCTTTCCCTATGCAAACATGAGCTTAGCAGAAGATTTGGTGGGAGGATAGTACGTGGGTTGGCTCTGTGACTTATATAATTCAGTTTTTATTTTTCTTTCCTTGGATATAGTTATGTAGGCAAATAAATGCCTTCCATGTCAACATTGATAATCTCTAAACATTATTAAACACTTGAAATAAACTATTTAAATGCATTACATGAATTACCTCATTTATTTCTCACAATAACCTTTTGTAATAGATGCAAGTTTTATTCCCATTTTATAGACACAAATACAAAGCTTAGGGAGATACATGACATTGAACAGACTGACAGCTGCCAGAGGGGAGGGGAGTTGCAGCTGAATGAGAAGGGTAAAGAGATTAAGAAAAGAAAAAAAAAGACTCATGGACACAAACAGTACGGTGATTACCGGAGGGAAAGCGGGGTGGGGAGAGTAGAAAAAGATAAAGGGGGGATAAATGGAAGGAGACTTGACTTGGAATGGTAAACATACAATACAATATACAGATGATGTAAAAAAAAATGAAGCTGGATTCAAACCCAGACAGCCTGGCTCTAGGGCTTGCTTTTGTAACCACTGCCCACTGCAGTTCCCAGACTCCAAAGTCACATCTATTTCTTTTCATTTCTTCTCTATTGTGTCTGCTGCCTCTGGAACAGTGGGATATACTCAAAATTAAATCAGTGTGTTATCAAATCACTTAAACCCTCAAGTTTAATAGACTCTAACAAAGTTTGAAATGAACTGGCCATGCACAATATTACTAATTTACTCACTGTACCCATAAAATTGTTCCTTCAAATAGACTACATGTTATTGAGTTAAGGCACCCTGCCAATTGTTATTTTGGCAATCTTTTCTTTTATTGACTACTCCTCTAGCCATACGTCATTCAGAGTGACAGTAAGTACTACCTTACTTATCTCTTTTGTTATAGAGCACCAATATTGTTACATTTCCTAGCTCAACACTGTTAATGTGTTTGAATACTTATGGCTAGCTTTGACTAAAAGCATAATGAATGATAAGATAAAGAATTTCAGAAAGTCACAAATTTTGGAAAAGACAAAACATTTATTATATTTAAAAGATATTATTTTGAGGGTTTTTTCCCTCCTTTGAACTATGATCTAAGCGTCAGTTCCCTCTCTCTTCCATTGTTATTCTCTTCTACTTTAATTGGGAAAAGAAGAGGTTAATCTAGCGATTGTTCCTGAACTATTTTTAGGCCACCTAACTATTTATACATATCACATGCTCTGGTCACTTCTTTTAGTTCTTTGGGTCAACAGTTCATTGACGGGCTCACATCAAAATCTAGACTATAATAGGCTCTTCTGCATGGACGTCAGTGGAGGGGTAAATATGAGATGTGCCTCATGTTCAGTTACTGACACATCCTTTTATTGTCCATCTCTTCATCAGAATTTAATGGTATGTCAGAATTTACTGAAGGATTAAGATAAATACACTGAACTTGAATATAGAAAAAAATTTAACTACTCTATACATGTGATTTTATTTTTTTTAATACTCCAAGAAATAAGTGGAAAAAACTAGGCCTTTTACATGTGGTCTTTTCATTACCTAGTCATGCTCCCCTAGCCTTAGGTTCACAGCATTAGAAAGAATGTCAGTAACATCCAAGTCTCCATCCAAACCATTGTGAGGAAACTGACACCCTACCCCTTGGTTGGTTGTTTTAAAACATGCCCCTATCATCTGAAAATTTATGGAAAATGGATATTCCCCGACAACACATTTCCCAGCACCATGATTTTCAGTCCAGTTGAACCTCTGGGGTGGGCAGAGATAGTTCTAGACTATCTAGAGGGCTTTGGTGCACTTTATGAAAAGTGAGTAATCAAAGATTGTCCTTGTCTTTTGGAAGCATTAGTTTAATCAGATACACAAAACTCTTCCAAAGATAAGCATTCATTCTTAAATAGAGTAGAGTCTAGACCCATGTTTAGGAAGAAAAGCAATTTGCCAAACACAACATAATTTGCAAGGCTCCACACACAACAGAAGTCTGGCTTTATGCTATTGAAAAAAATGTCAGTCCTGTCCACCCTCTCTTCCCAGTTTTTGGGTTGTTTATAAAGAGAGCACAGCTCCAAATCATCCAGTCATTGGTCCCTGGAAAAAGAAGCATTAACACTTTCCACTTTTCTATACCTTAGGTCTTCTCACATTGACTTGCTACTCTCTGTAACAGAATAAGGATTAAATATTTATGTCCCCTGAGAACACCCAGGATGGAATAAGGCATGTGGTCCTTTCTTCTAAATAGAGAAATAAAGATGGCATATTGTGTTTTGCTGGTGTGTGAAAGACATGTGTTTTCTTTTGTTTTAAAGACTGGTTTTATCTGTTCTTGGATATATTGATAAAATTATTTAATAATTTTTAAATCTTGAAATCCAAGATGGCAGAGGACTAAGTAGAAGCTACACTAATCTCCCAGAACCAATCTGGAATCACAACTAAACTGTAGAGAAATT
Source organism: Tonatia bakeri (assembly GCA_004024845.1). Taxonomy (NCBI): domain Eukaryota; kingdom Metazoa; phylum Chordata; class Mammalia; order Chiroptera; family Phyllostomidae; genus Tonatia; species Tonatia bakeri. The sequence goes on along the minus strand of PVIA01006411.1, from coordinate 2,776 downwards.
GGCTGGAATAAACAACCAAACTATAGTGTGAGAAAAGCCTTATAACCACAGAGAGACAGAAGAAACTGCTTCACCACAATGTGACTGGTACTGAATGCAGAAGAGACTGCTTCACCACAATGTGACTGGTACTGAATGCAGAAGAGATGTGAGAGGTCTTCCTGGTCTCCCATGGGTAGCAGCTGAAGTTCCAGAGAAATATTTCAGTGGCCAGAGAGTTCTCTCTGAGAAGCGTGGGATCTAAACCCCAAGCTGGGCTTCCCAGAATACAGCACCAGAGCCTGAAAAAAATCCAGTAATATCCAGCTGTGGAAAGTGGCAAGGTTTCTCTCTGCCAAAGACAGATGACTGGAATCACAAAGAGCTTTTTAAAGTGCCAACACATAAAATTTCATTTGCAGCCAGTGACTCCCAGTTCCAGCAAAGGGTGGGGGTATAGTGTGGACCACAGATGCTTGAGGAGAGTCTGGTGATGGTGGCTTTGGGGAGAGAACTGAGGGAGCAGCTTCCAAGATCCTGGTGCTGGGTCATCCCCGATACTGCAGGAGCCACCTTGCTCAGATAGAACACTCCCCTCTCCAAGTGACAGCAGCCTGAGGGGAAACAATAGCCCCATATACAGGAATTACTCTGCCCCTCCTGTGATGTTTACTGAACTGTTGATTACAAAGTGACTACATTAACAACTGAGGGAGACAGTCACCATACTGTAGATCTCTGGTAGTCTTGAACAGGCTGCCTAAGTTCAGACTGGAGCACCATCTGATGGCACTAGAGGTGGTTCCAGAAAGAAAAAACAGGGGTAAATACTAGATGCTACCAAGACAAATTCTATGACAGCCTTCCCCATATTTGTGATATTTTCCCACCTGCATAGCTTTTTAACATTCATTTCTTGTCCTTCAAGTTTGTGCATATTAAAAGACTAGATTTTGCCCTGGCTGGTGTAGCTCAGTGGATTGAGCGCGAGCTGTGAACCAGGCATCGCAGGTTCGATTCCCAGTCAGGGCACATGCCTAGGTTGCAGGCCATGTCTCCCAGCAACCGCACAATGATGTTTCTCTCTCTCTGTCTCTCTCCCCCTCCCATCCATCTCTAAAAATAAATAAATAAAATCTTAAAAAAAAAAGACTAGATTTTATATTACAGTTTATTTCAAATCTCATATTTCATTCCTCCCTTCTTTTACCCTTTTACCTTCTTCTTTCCTCTTCTTTTCATTTTAAATTTTGTTTTCTTTCTTGCTGTGATTTGTTTTCATTCTGCACTCTTATTATTTCTCACTCTTCCAGCCTCTCAAAACCATTTTTCTTGTCATTGGTCATCTCACATTGTTTTTCCTACTCTTAAAATACCCTTGTTATCTCTCCACTTTCATCAATCTTTGCTTGTTGGTTGTGGATGGGGTGGTTGTTGTTGCATTTCTTCAATTTTATCTCTAGATCTTCACTATTTTGGTATTTCAAATCTCTAATTTTACTGTTCCCTTCTCCTACTCTATTCTGCCTTTCTCCTCTTTCTTTTTTTTTTTCATTTCAAATTTTAATTTTTCCCTGTCTTAGCCTTGTTTTTGCTCTTAGTATTCCTTCTCCCTCTGTCATCTCAAAATCATTTCCCTTTCCTCTAACCATATCTTACGCTTTACTTTCTTTTTTTCCTCTTATTCAGTCCCCACCTATATAAATCTTAGCTCATTTGTTGTTAATAGTGCTGTGATGGATCACTTTCTCCAATTTGGTTCCTTTTCTTATTTACTTATTTTTTTTATTTCTTTCTCTCTCTCTCACTCACTCACTCACTCACTGTATCTTTTTTAAATTTCTCTTTAAATCTAATACTTTACACTTTTCTCTTCCTGCTCCATTACACTTTCTTCCTTCCCTTTTTTTATTTATGATATATATTTTACTTTCTTTCTCTCTTTGCCTTGCCCTGATCCCTTATTCTTATTATTGCTCCTCCCTCTAGCTTCTCAAAATCATTTTTCTTTCAGTTAGTCATTCCACATTTGTTTCTCCTTTCTTATTATAGTCTTATTGATACTGGCTCATTTGCTCTTGATAGTGTGATTGAGAGTAGGGGTTAATTTTGCAGGTGTGGGTGTGTTTACTGGTTTGGGTGATTTTGTGCTGGCATCATCTGCATAACAGCATTCAAGACATGGTGGGCAGAATGACTCTCAGTCAGCCAGCTGGAGAGAAGGACCCACCAAAGAATGACCCAACAACAATCAAAACTCAGTTAAAACCAGAGAGCCAAGATAAATGGCATAAAGGGGATCCCAAGAGCACCAAACTCAAGAGATCAAAGAGATTGAACCACTGAATCCCACAGTTCTCCTACCATAGAAGATCACACCATGAAGACAGGGAGTCTAAGCAGAACAATCTAAGAAGCAGAAACAAACAAGAAGAGTACCTAAATGGGGAGACAAAGAAACAACCCCCAATTGAAAGGAAAGGAGGATTCCCCAGAAAGAGTGTTAACTAAAACAGAGGCAAGTAAACTATCAGACACTGAGTTCAAAATAATGGTTATAAGGAAGCTCAATGAGCTCAGTGAGAGCTACCAAGAACTACAGGGAAGCTACAAGGAACATACTGTGAACTACATCGGCATGAAAAAGGACATAGAAACTATCATTAAGAGCCAGGAGGAAATGAAGAATACAACTTCTGAATTGAAGAACACAGTAGAAGGAAGTACAAGCAGCCTAGATGAAGCAGAGGATTGAATCAGCAAGCTGGAGGACAAGATAAAAAAATTCTCAGACAGA
>PVIA01006410.1:0-97987 GCA_004024845.1 Tonatia bakeri | reverse complement strand
CATAGGGGATAGGGGAGGCTGTGCCACTGGACCCTATAGGACACCTACTGCATTAGGCCACACTACCAAGACAGGGAGTCAAAGCCACTCTACCTAATATATAGAAACAAACACAGGGAGGCTTCCAAAACAAGGAGACAAAGAAACATGGCCCAAATGAAAGAACAGATCAACATTCCAGAAAAAGAACTAAATGAAATGGAGATAAGAAATTTATCAGATACAGAGTTCAAAACACTGATTATAAGGATGATCAAGGGACTTTGTGAGGACCTCAGCAGCATTTTAAAAACCCAGTCAGAAACAAAGGATACACTAATTGAAGTAAAGAACAGTTTACAGGGAAACAAGAGTAGAGTGGATGAAGCTGAGAAATCAATTATTTGGAACATAAGGAAGCAAAAAACAACCAATCATAACAGCAATAAGAAAAGAGAATCCCAGATAAAAGGGGATAATATAACCAGCCTCTGTGACAACTTCAAGTGGTCCAAAATTCACATCATAGAGGTACCAGAAGTAAAAGAAAGAACAAGAAATTGGAAAGCTATCTGAAAAAAATAATGAATGAAAACTTCCCTAATTTGGTGACAAAAATAGACATGCAAGTCCAGGAAGCACAGAGAGTCCCAAACAAGATGGATGCAAAGAAGCCCACTCCAAGACACATCGTAATTAAAATGCCAGAGGTTAAAGATAAAGAGAGAATCTTAAAAGCAGCAAGAGAAAAGCAGTTAGTTACCTAAAGGGCAGTTCCCATAAGTCTGTCAGCTGATTTCTCAAAAGACACTTCGTGGGCTAGAAGGGATTGGCAAGAAGTATTCAAAGTCAGGAAAAGTAGGGACCTGCAGCCAAGATTGCTCTCCCCAGCAAAGCTATCATTTTGAATTGAAGAGCAGAATAAGAGCTTCCCAGACAAGAAAAAGCTAAAGGATTTCATCACTGTCAAACTATTATTATATGAAATGTTAAAAGGACTTATTTAAGAAAAGATCAAAATTGTGAACAATAAAATGACAAAGTATACAAATCTATCAACAATTGAATCTAAAAAACAAACTAAGCAAACAAAAAGAGATAGAATCATGGATACAAAAGGCATTTTGATGGTTACCAGATTGCGGGGGGGGGGGGGGGGGAGGGGGGGATGGATGAAGAGGTGAGGGGATTGAGAAGGACAAATGGGTAAAAAACCCAAAACAATAAAACCCCATACAAACAGGTAGTTGGAGAATAGCCATGGGGATGTAAAGTACATTATGGAAATGGAGTCACCAAAGAACGTATAGCATGACCCATGGACCTGAACAATGGTGGGGGGACTGCCTGAGGGAATGGGGAGTGCTGTGTGGAGCAAGGGCAAAGGGTGGAAAATCAGGACAACTGCAATAGCCTAATCAATAAAATAATTAAAAATACCCACTCAACTTATTGGCATTGCAGGATCTATATGAAGAAAACATTTTGATGGTAAAAAAGTAAAAGCCATAATCTCTCCAGATAAAAGGAATTGGAGAGAGAGGAAAATCAGAGGAAGTAATGAAGGAAGAGCAATAGTATTGAGTTTTTATTAGCATGGCACCCCTGTAATAAAGTTCAACTCCAGAGTCATCATAGGAGGAACATGGCCCAGTGTTACTTCTTGGCCACCTCCTCCTCTAAGTGTTCCAGTACTAGGCTGGTAGCCATTGCAGGTGGGTCCCGCAGCATCCTGCCTGTGCTTTCTTGTGGTTTCATCTTCTTGCTGCTCCCCTGACATTGGTTGGCCCTGTAGGAGGGTTGCCTCAATGATTGGTTAGCTTGTGTAGATCAAGGTGCTGTGAGAGGGAAGCTTACCTGGAAGTCAGTCTGTGACACATGGTTCTTTTCCGACCGCATGCCTAGGGGCTTGCTTGGGCCTCCCTCTGGGACCCCCGATCATGTCTCAGATGCCTGTGTAAATGCTCTTCGGGCAGATGGATTTCTTCGGTGGCAGGAACCATGACATAGGTGGAAAAGCGGGCCATAAAAAGCCTTGTCATGAGAGGATGCCGTCTGTTGGAAATATTACCTGCAAATTTATATTTTGTTAAGTTGAGTAGAGACTTAAATGCATTTTTTAAAACAGACTTTATTTTTAGAGCAGTCTAAGGTTCACAGGAAAATTGAAAGGAAGGCACAGAGACTTCCCATATACCCCTGCCTTCCCGTGCATACCCTCCCCATTACCAGCGTTTCCGCCGGAGGAGTACCTTTGGTGCAACTGATACATGTGCACTGACACATCCCACACCCAAAGTTCACAGATTACCTTGGGTTCACACTTGGTGATGTGCATTCGTTGGGTTTGGATAAATGTGTGATGACGTGTGGCCACCATTATATTATCATGCACCGGAGTGTCATGATCCTCTCTTGCTGTAGTTTTCTTCCTGCTCACAAAGACAAGGTGGGCAGGGCATCTGTAAAATGGACTCCCCACATGAAATCAAATGGTTAGTTTGACCTGAGCGGGCAAATGCGGTGGTGGGCCCAAACCCCTCCTCACACATCCTAATGAGCCTACTCTTAGAAGCTGCACAGTCCGAGGTGATAGAAATCATGTGAAACTGTATGAGTAATACCATTCATCACCCCAGAATTTCTGTAAATCTTGACTTCTTGAACATTACATTCTCTTGCATTGTTTGATTATGTTTCCTTGCTTTTATTGGAGACTAGCTTTTGCATCAGAGGGGAAGAAAAGTCACTTAGACTTATTCTTTGTCACGGTTAAATCAAATCCCATTCAGTAATGTCTAAAGTGGTTCTTGGGAGAGGAGAACCAATTATCTTTGTTGTTTGTTTGGCATTCAGACACATTGAACTTTTTCAGCCATTATAAGTAATAAGAGGACTATATATACAAAAAATCAAGAGTACTTTGGCTCTATTATACTTGTTTAAAAGTTGTCGACCTCATTCATGGATGTAAAACTTTGAATACCAGCTTCTTTATTAGCTAGTAGCCTGCAACTTTCTCTGTATAACACCTCTTTTTAGTGTTGTCTAGGAAAAAAAGGATTATGTTTCACTTCTGTTCAACTCTAATAGAAAATACTTGCCCAGAGGGTAAGTGATTGCAGGGAAAACAAACTTACACCATGTGATCCGTAGAAGGCGTAGACCCCAGATAACAAGGAGTTGGCTGGACTCTGCCCTCTGGGACCCAACAGGGTGTGTCTCCAGAGCAGAGTCCCTGCAGTAAGTCTGTGTCCTGTTTCAGCAGATTAGTCTAGAAGTGTACAGGGAAGGGAGAGCTCCCAAATCACCTTATTTAACCTCTTCTTTTTACAAACGAGAAAACAGGCAGAGAGGGGAAATGTCTTGCCCTAGAAACAGAAAACTGGGGAAGAATGTGATAGGCATGGGTATTTATATCTAAATACCCAAGGCCCAGTTTTATCACACTCCCAATTATTTCTAGTTTTTTCAAAGAGTGTTTTGAAGTTCTCAAAGTGATATTTTAAGATTGGTGCATTTTCTAAGAGTTTGTAAATTGACAATTACATAATAGTAAAAACAAAGATATTGTGATATTTACATATGGCCTTACAGCTTCCTGGGACAGAGATGGAAAACATAGAAAAGAACAACGGATTTACTGGTACCTCCTGTTATATATGGGCTAACTTTAGAAGAAAAACTATCAGTTATTAATCCTTCAGCTTAGCTTTTTCAAAAGCTCATTCACTCAGTCCAGTCCACCAGTTCTCAGTTGTGTCTGGCAGAGGAGGTGGAGGCCATGTGCAGGGTGAGGGCATTCTAGAAGGAAAGGGGAAGGCTGCGGAGAGAAGGTGGTGGGCAGAGCAGTGCTGAGCGTAGTCAATCGGTAGGTACTGGAAGAACCAGCATGTAACAATTAGAGTGTTCACTGAAGGAAAGAAATATAAGACAGAATGGAACAAAAACAAAAGGGACATAGAGATTTAGTTGGGTTTGGAAAAAATGAAGCCAAAGAGGGAGGGAGGGCAAGTTTACGAGGTCACTGAATGAGAAAGGGAAGGTGACTAAGGAGTGAAAGAAGTACCTGCGAATAACAATAGGTGTGAGCCACGACTCTTTCACAACAGATCTGAGTGACTGAGACCAACTTTCACTCTGTTCTTGACGGATAGAGATCAGCCAGCCTACTAAGATGTCCTCTGCAGACAGGTGGCTTGTGAATTGTTACTTGTCCACAATCATATGCGTACACATGTTGAAAGTAAGAGTTCAGAAACTCTTGTAGCGATTTGACAGAGTAGTTTTATGTCTTTTGAATCTAATAAAATAATTGAAGCCTGTATTTTGTCTTTTTAATTTCATTTTTATAAGTTTTTTTAATTGTGGTATAATAGACATATAACATTATATTAGTTTCAGATGTACAACATAATGATTTGATGTTTGTATCTACTGTGAAATGATCACCACAATGAGTCAAGTTAACACACATCACCACACTCAGTTACTTTTTTTTTTTTCTGGTGATGAGAACTTTTAAGATTTGCTCTCTTAGCAACTTTCAAAGTATTCATCTGGAAAGGCTTAGAAACACAAAAACACCATGGGTAATTGGGGAAACATGGATTAACCCCACACTTCTCATAGCAATATATAGACCAGCAGCTCTTGCATCATCTGAAAGCCTGTTACAGATGCAGATACCCCTGCCCCAGCCACAGACCTCCTGAATCAGAACCTGCATTTGCCAAGATCCCAGGATGAGTTGCGTGAACATTACAGTGTGAGAAGCTGTGCTCCAGTCTTTTCGGTGTTGGACAGATGAAATCATTAGAAAGCAATTCTTCATACTGATTCCAGCTCTGCTTCACTGTACCGAGGTCGTGCGGAGAACGACCTCATGTGACAGCACTTCAAATATTTGGAGACTGCTATCAATTAAAAAATGGGTTTTGCAATAGTTATTGAGCATCTGTTCTTTGTAAACTGCCAGGCGAGGATATAGGGTTACAGTGATAAAGAGGACTCTGGCCTCAGGGAGCTGAAGGGTCCATGAAGGAGGTAGAAAAGGGGATATTTACATATACACCGTAATAAAAAATGAGGAACCCACAATATCAAGTGCTGGGAAATTCATAGCAGGGGAAATGATTTTTCCCTGCAGGGAGGTGAGGGCGGAGGTGCCTCCTCTGACCAGATGGAGCGACGTGGAAAACCTCAGTGGAACTGGCATTCGAATTGCAGCTGACCCTTGAACAGTGCATGTTTGAGCTGCACGGGTCCGCTGCACGTGGGTTTACTTAAATAAATACACACCGTGCTGTATGTGTATTCTCGCTTCCTTGTGATTTTCTTAGCATTTTCTTTTCTCACGAATATAATATATAATTCATAGGATGTACCAAATGTATGTTAATTGACTTTTTTTTTTTACTGGTAAGGCTTCCTGTTGACAGTAGGCTATTACTCGTTAAGCTTTGGGGGATTCAAAAGTCATATGCAGGTTTTCAGCTGTGGGGGGTTGGTGTCCTCAGCCCCCCACAGTCTTTAGAAGATGGGTAAGGATCAGATGTGCACTGATCTTTAGGGGGTATAGGTATGGGGGTCCAAAGCAGGGTAGGAAAATGGGAAAGTTTGAGAGAACAGCTGTAAGGGTCTGAATTTAAACCATAATCCTGTTAAGTTTTGTTATTTTATTTTATTTTGATTTTATTTATTTATTTTTAGAAAGGGGAAGGGGGAGACAGAGAGAGAGAGAAGCATCAGTGTGTGGTTGCCTCTCAAGTGCCCCGTACTAGGGACCTGGCCTGAAACCCAAGCATGTGCCCTGACTGGGAATCGAACCAGTGACACTTTGGTTCACAGGCCAGTGCTCAATCCACTGAAGCATACCAGCAAGGGCAAGTTTTGTGATTTTACCTTCAAATGTTTAGAGATTTTATATGGTGATTTTCATGGGCTTTGAAAAGGATCAGGTTTTATAGAAATCTGATGGTCAGTTCTCAGATTAAAAGGAGTCTCTATTTCTATCCTTGTAGCCATTGTCTTATACTCTGCCACCTGCTCAGAGAAAGCTGTACTCTTTAAATGGGATCCTTTTCAGCCCATTGGCTGGTGTGGCTCAGTGGATTGAGTGTTGGGCAGTGAACCTAAAGGTCACTGGTTCGATTCCTGGTCAGAGCATATGCCTGGGTTGTGGGCCAAGTCACCAGTTGGGAGCGTGCATGAGGTAACCAGTCAATGTTTCTGTCACACATTGATATTTCTCTCCCTTTCTTTCTCCCTCCTTGCCCCTTCTCTAAAAAAATAAGTAAAAGGGATCCTTTTCCATTGTAAAAACAATGACAGTATAGTTGTCTTTAAAAAACACAAACCAATGTAGTCACATGATTCAAACATAAAAAGGCACAACAGTGAATGGCCTCCTTGTAACCACTTTGCCTTCCAGCCCAGTCACCCTCCTCCCACCACTGTCTACAGCCCACAGCCCACACACACGCAGCCAGCTCTTGTTGAACGTGAACTACTTTCAAATAAGAACAACTCTGATTCTGGGTTGGGGCCCCTGTCTCTGAACACATTTGGGAGCCTTTAAACCACAGAGTAACTAGAACAAAAAAAGTTTAATAGAATTATTAATTATGACAGGAGATTGGAGTAATGAGGGATTGGCTAATAACAAGTGAAGAAAACTCTATAAAAACATACAGGAATTTGTGATACAAGAAGCAGCCACCACCCCCAGGGCCAAGATCTAAACTTCATTGGACAGAGCACAGCTGTGGCTCATGGCGTGGCAGAGAAGCCACTTCACATCAGCCCTCTGGCATCGGCTCTTTAAGGTGCCTGGGAAGGCTGCTGATGGAGAGGCATCTCACCAGAAACACTCGACTACAAAATTGCCAGAAAGAGAATATGGGAAAACCTGTAGGGTGCTGCTGGCAGCTGTGCAATGAAGGAGCCTACCAAGCTGCTGAACCAGAACTCTATCCTCCTGCAGTGTCTTTCCAGCGCCCTCTACTGAAAACCTTAACATTCTGCCAGTTGACAAAGGATAATTCTTCTAAAAGGCTCAGATCCATTTTCTCAGAGCGTGCAAAAAGGGTGAAGTTGGATCTGAGAATCTGCACATTTATCAACGTACCGATTTCTCATCACCAGCACAGTGACCAAAAAATACAAATAGCCGTGACGTCCTCAGTGAAACATTACTAGAAGACATACGTGCTGCCAAAATACTACATGATGCATTTCAGGGCCAGATACTAATGTTTTGGGTATTGTTTGTACTATTTATGTTATTACTCTCTTTTGATTGAGGATTGATTGAAATTTTTTTTCACTTTTAGTAAAAGTGTCAGGTGTATAGATAAAGCTAGGGTGCAGCAAGAAGAAATGATATACCTTTTGAGTAGAACCGTTGATTCAATATAAAGGCAGGAATAGCAGGTACAAAATATAGGGAGGGGACAAAGTTGCCTGAATATCCCCTGTATAGCTTCAGGTCATTAAATATTACATCACTTCCATCTTCGAGGTCTTTTAAAGCCTTCGACTGGCTTCCTCCAGCTGGTCCATAACTATTGTCCTAACACTGCCGTTCATTATTCCCTGTTTAGTGTCCGGGGTCCTTCTCTTTCTTGAGGCACTGTGTTGCTTGTCGGGGCACATTTTCCAACACCAGCCTTAGGAAGGTTACATGGGGGATAAATTGCTTTGAGACCATGTATAGCTGAAAATTTCTGTTCTGTGCCCACATTTGATTGGTAGTTTGACTGATAATTAAAATTTGGTTGGAAATATTTCCCTTTAGAATTTTGATTTCCCCATTGTTATTTAACTTTCCTTTAGAAGTGAGAAGCCATTCTAATTCCTGTTCTTTTCTGTGTGACCTGTGTTTCTTGCTGGAAGCTTGTAAGAATTTTTTCCCAGTATTCTGAGGTTATGACGACGATATGCCTTGGAAGGGGGCTGTTCCGTCCATTGTTCTGAGCACTTGTTTGAGAACGTTCACTTTCTTGCAGGGGCGCCCCTGTTTTTCAGGCGGTCAGCCTTCTGGACCGATCTTTCCGTTTTCTTAACCTGGCTTCCTATTTGCTACCTTTGTCTTTTTGCTTTTCCAAGAAGTTTATACAGCTTTTTATTTTAACATTAAACTTCTCACAGTGCTTGAAATTGTTTTGTTAGCCCCCAAATGTCCCTTTTTTACAGCATCCAATTCCTGTTTCATGAGCACAGTATCCTCTCTTCTCTCTGTGAATAGTAATGAGAGGATTTCTTTTTTTCCTTGACTTTTCATTTTACATAATCTTTGCTTTCTCCAAGCTTTCTTTTTTCTGTTGGTTTTGGTTTCTGTGACATGAAGAAGTTTCAGAAGTGCTGCTCCAAAATGTATCGGCAGCTCAAAGCCTGGAAGTTAGGCTTACTGACTATGGGTTTTACCGTTGCAGAATCAAGCCGGGTCATTTTCTTCGGGCAGATCAATGTCCATATTTTTAGGTCTTTCCTTTTGGGCCGAGCAAATCCTACAAAAGAGTCTTCCAGTTTTTTGCACAGAGGATATATGTCTGGCTTTCAGCATTTCAGGAGCAGAATTGAGAAAAAAGACTAATAGTCTCAGCATTCAGTATGTAAATACTCTATTAACTCAGTTTTTGATACAGAACACCTACCCTCAAATTGCCTGATGTCTCCCTGCCCAGAGACCCACCTGCAGTTTTATACTTCAGAGTATAAACCACTTACCTCCCTCTGTAGCTTGGGAGAGCGTAGGATAGTTGTGTGCATATGTGAAAGAGGGACCTGGGAGTTCAGCTGTTTCTTAAGACTTTGTCAATTCATTCTTCTGTTTTTAGCTCATCTTTTACTCTTCGTTCCACAGTTTCTCCATACAGCCAATTCCAATCCTTTTGCAGTGGGGAGGGGTCTTAAGTGCAATTTAGGCTGTGTCTTAGCTTTCTTCTGCTAAATTAGGAGTATCTTTTAGACTTTGGGTAAAGTACCAGTTTTTAAACATAACACAAAAAGGACTGACCATGAAAAATTATTCTTCAAATTGTTCATCACCTTAAGAAAAGTGCCAGGTCCGCCAAAGGATTAATTTCAAGAATATAATAAATAACTTCTCCACCTCAATATGAAGAAGACAGTGAACTCAATAAAACCTGAAGAATAAACTTGCACTGGACATGCATTTCACCCACAAGGAAACGCTTATGACCACAAACACGTGAAGAGATGTTCAGCACCTGGATCATGAGGGAAATGCAGATCACAGCGCCATGAGAGACCCTATTTCACTCACTGGATTGTCAGAACTTGGGCAGCATGACAGACTCAAATGTTGGAGAGTTTGGGGACCCACAGATTCTCTTACACGTGTACCAGATGAGGCCACAAACTGCTCTGACTACTTTGGAGAGTAATTTCGTATCATTTCATACTTTGGGGAATAATTTAGCATAATTCTACTCCCAGGAGTACAACCAAGGGAAATTTCTTCTGCCTAATGCAAAAGGAGACATGTCCTAGAATAGTCAGAGCAATGCTGTTCACAATACCAAAACCTGGGAATGGCCAGAGGCCCCGGGCAGGAAGCAGAATATTATACAGCAGAAAGAACACAGAACTAGTGTGATATGCAGCAATAGAAATGACTCTTAGTAATAGAATATTAAGTAAAAAGAAAGCCCCGAGAGATTACAGGCAGCATGAACTCTTTTATAAAACTAAACTTAACATTATATATATATATGCATTTATTCACTTTTCTATTATATGCATTTCATGGATGTTTTATATTATATATTTCAGGACTACAATAATAAATTTGTATATATTGTATTTTGAATGGATACAATAATATTGTATTATATATATTTCATGGATACAATAATTAAAAAGGAGGGAAACGATGTAGAATTTAGGGTAATAGTCACTTTGGATGCAGAAGCAGAGGAATGGATTGGTGAGGAGGCCATTGGTTAGAAGCAGGTTACTGTCAGGGTCATAGCTTTTGTTTTGCTTGGTAGATTTGAGGGGTCCTTGTTATGTTATTAAAAATAATTGGATAATTAAAAACATGAAAAAGTAAGCTGAAAGACCTAGGGTTCCCAAGGTGAAGTAGAGATCCTTGTTCACACGCATCTTTGTTCTCTGATTGTCTGTCTGTCTGTTTAAGAATTAGCATCCTGAGACCTGTAACAAATGTTTAGGAATTGAAAGTTACCAAAAAAAAATACATTAATCTACTGTTAACAAACTGCATTTTCTAGGTGGGATTCTTATACTTAAAACTATCATATACTTTATAGAATATTTAGTGCATAAATACTTACACCTATTTGTTCTTTCATAGAAATTTTACATTTTTTTTCCCTTTCTTAGGACAAAGTTAAACTATAATCCTCCCAAAGATGATGGATCAACCTATAAGATTGAACTTGAAGGGATATCGGTAATGGTTATGAGAGAGATCCTGGATTACATCTTCAGTGGGCAGGTATGGCGAGACACACAGGAAGGAAGACTAAGTACAGGCTCCTGAGGCTCAGGGTGAGGGTCTCCTTTCATCCGTTCTCTGACGCACAGCAGCACTTCATCCGCGCCGTCTGCCGCTGCGCTCGGCTGGTGGCTCCTGCCGCTCATGTCGCCCAGCGTGTTCTTCCGGGGCTCCGCCCTGGACAGAAGGGCAGACTGAGTGAGATCTCGCCCGGTCCCAGGTTTTGATTTTACCCTTCTGAGCTCCATCTTCCAGCCTGAGTTACAAAGAACATAAGGCGCCCTCTTCCCTCTGTCTTTTTGTTTTTCAATCTTAATTCCAATTTTTGCGGAAATAAAGAGTTCTAGACTCATACAAATGACAGTCACCTGCGTTGTACTTACGATGCCTGGTTCTGTCACTCGGCAGGACCGGCATCCCTATACCACCCCCCATTCTTCCTGATTTCCCTTTATCCCCTCTACCCACTTATGTTTCTGGGGGTTTAATGAGACCTGCGGAGGAAAGTGATAAGTGATCAGACATCATTCTTATTCCTTGCCTCCTGCACCCCACCCCCAACTGCTATTAATAGCATGAGGACTCCTAAGAAAAATCTTACGTGTGAACCAGGGCTTGTAACGGGAAGAAGTTAGTGACAATGTGTTTTATCTTTCCTCTTTTTGAAATGTTGTTTCTTACTCTCTTCTTTATTCCTGCTTCATCTTCTGTTACCTTTCCTTTTTGTGAAGGCTGTATCTCCTACCTGTTTCCAAGTACTCTGAGTGTGCTGCTTACTTTCTCCAAATATATTCAGTCTGTCTAGAGCCAAACTTGGTGATTGTCGTCCTTTTTGAAGTTTTTGGTTAAGTTCCATGATGTTATCTCCTCTTCTCTAAACACTAGGTGGTGGGTGTATGGATGTAAGGTTAGTGTTGTACGGTTGTTAAAAAATAAATGAATTTAAATTAACTTTGGGATGCCCTGTAAGCAGTGGAGATATTGCATAGCACCACAAAGCCAGGCTGAGGACCAACCACTTACCTAACTTCTAAAATCTATTCCGCAGCAGTTATCACAAGTTACAAGCCAATAAGAACTTATTTGTGCTAAGACTTAGATTTGAAACTTGAAACCTTATTTACAGATTTTGTTCCTAATTTAATTAATTGTGGTTTTAAAGTCATAGTTGCAGGGTAAGTTATAACAAATTCCAGATTTGGTGGCTTGGTTTTATTGAGATGGAATTGAGTGTGTGTGTTCTGTTTTGTTTTAGTTTGCATGCCTACATTCGGATAGTCTGCAGCTCTCCACTGTCTCATGGTTAAATTTCATATGATATGCAAGAGGGAAATTTCTGTGTACTTGTAGTTTTGTTCATATACCTCCTTCTGCTCTCGTTGCTCGTTTTCCACGGTGACTGCATCTCTGGTACGCGGTGTGTAAGCACAGTAGAATGTTCCTTGGCGCACTCTGAAACCCTCCGTCACGTTCCCCAGTGGAGGACGAGACTGTTCCCGGGAGACTGCGGGCTGCCGGTGGGCCTGGCGGTGTTTCAGAGGCCTGTTTCTTTACACCGCTCCCAGTTGGATAGAACAGCTGTCAAGTGGGTAGAGGAAGAAGCATCAGTCAGAAAACTGAAGAAAATTAAGGAAAAGTAAATGTTCAAAATGATTTTTTAAACCTTGTATCAGGAAGCCCTTCCAGAAAGCAGCTCTGGAGCCAAACTGTGCCTGCCGCACTGTGCCACAAGTGGTGTTCGGCGGTCAGGCGCGGCTTCGGGGGTGGGGTAGATCCCTCTCTTCCAGGGGCTCGAGTTCCATTCGGCATGCCTTTTGGCAAAGGAGTGAACTTAATATAGTGGAGGTAAGATTTTTCACAGTTCTGGTGCTAGTATTTAAAGAAATCACCTGCAGTTTACCATAGAATACAGAACTTTCAATCCCAAGCATTTCAATCATTGAAGGTTTTCCTCTAAAGTAAGTGTGGAAGAGAGCAGCTGGGCTGCTCACCTCGAAGAGTTACTGGTGGTTAACGTTGGTAAAGGAAGGGATGCAACAGGAAGAGTTAACCAGCCGTGTGCTGCTTGTGTTGTTCAGAGGATCCTTGGGGCCCTCCATTTCTTCTTGGAAAAGAGTCCTGTGTGAAAGCATGTCAAATTACCAGTCTATGATCATCTTTGAAAATGGAGCTTTCATGTGGTTCAGCTGAATAGATTCGTGATTTGGGTTTTAAATACACACATTCAGGTATAAAATATTTATGATATTCTTACAGATCCGGCTAAATGAAGATACCATCCAAGATGTTGTACAGGCAGCGGACCTGCTCCTGCTGACGGATCTGAAAACTCTGTGCTGCGAGTTTTTAGAAGGCTGCATCGCCGCCGAGAACTGCATCGGCATCCGTGACTTTGCACTTCATTACTGCCTGCACCACGTGCATTACCTGGCAACGGAATACCTGGAGACTCACTTCCGAGATGTCAGCAGCACAGAGGAATTCCTAGAACTGAGTCCTCAGAAGCTTAAAGAAGTGATTTCTCTTGAGAAGCTAAACGTTGGCAATGAAAGATACGTATTTGAGGCAGTCATTCGATGGATAGCACATGATACAGAAATAAGAAAGGTACCTGTAGTTTTTAACATGGTTTGTCTTTGCCTTTTCACTTGATTTAGCTGTTGTTAATCCAAATGATCACTGTCTTCTCTTTCTCCTTCAACATGAATCGCTTGCAGAGTTATGATTGAAAAGGTATCTGTAGCCCTGACAATGTGGGTTAGTGTGTTGGGCATCATCCCACAAGGTGAAAAGTCACCAGTTTGATTCCAGGTCAGGGCACATACCTGGGTTGCAGGCCAGTCACTGGTTGGAGTGCGTGTGAGAGGCACTAGATTGGTATTTCTCTCACACTTCGATATTTCTCTCCCTCTTTCTCCCTCCCATCCCTTCTCTCTAAAAATAAGTGAATAAAATCTTAAAATAATAAATAAAAGGTATCTGTGAAACATCTTCCCATAGGATCACTGAAATAATTGGTATTTCAGACCAGTCTACAAAAGCCCATGTAATTCAGTATAGCAATGAAAATATGAATACGTGTAAGGAACGTAATATCCTTTGTATGTCGTTTTCTGTGGGAAAATGCATTTCAAGCTTAAGCTGGACATCATAGAAATGTAGTGTTCCCATTCTTGCCCGTCATCCATCCCTCCTACGTCCTTGGGCTAATTAATGCCTACAGCAGCTCTGAGGGAGGCAGCAGGTGAGGGCAAGGGGTGCAGGCTCTCCCTGGAGTGATGACACTGCTTGGGAGAAAACTGGAGAGCACTGGGGAGTTTTCTTGACGATGCGGGTCCAAGTAGGAAGGTTCTGGGAGTGACAGCCTGGGAAGGAAGGGTCTTAGAGAGTATCAGGCTTTATATCCAAATTGGTAATACATTGGGGAGGGAGCAGAATCATGGGGCTCTAAGTCCGGTACTTACAAACCAGATACTAGCCTCAGTCACTGTGTTCAGAATGAAAGATATATTCGGTTTCAGAGTTGTCTTCGAAATGTACAATTGCCTTGCTAATTGTTCTTGATAACTACTGGCTTATGTTTTAATGATGATCTTGTAGTTTTTAAAATTCTGCAGCAACTGTGCTTCTTGTCTCAGTGTGGTTATACAGTTAATGTTCTGTTTTCCATATGAGGTGAGTAAGTTAGGAAAGGAGATAGAACAGTTTCCAGCTAGCTGCCCTTCACCGAGTCCACCACCTGTAGCTTCTCCCTGACCCTTTTCTTGCCCTAAAGTGATGAGGATGCAAAGGTCAGCCACCTGCTGGAGAAGTGGGACAGCTTTTCATCCTTTGGTTAATCTGAACGTGATGCTGTAAAGAGTATTGCCTTTTCATACTCAGGGTATAGAAGAGTATATTTGAAAATGACTACTGTATTTTTCAGACCATAAGATGCACGTAGATTTTAGAGGAGGAAAATAGGAAAAAATTTTTGAAGCAAAAAATGTGGTGAAATATTTAATAATATAAATAACATAACATTTCACCAATGTAAATGTAAACAGAACTCAACAGCAGCATTAACAACCATTATTGGTGGGGGGGTGTCTTATAGTTCAAAACATATGCTATTTTAAAACCAAGAAAAACTAATCGTTAAAGAATTTCACCATACGTATGTAGAATGCTATAGTCAGTTGGTTCAAATCTAATGATGGAGCATAAAAAATATATAATTTATATTTATATGTTCTATAGATATTATATTTATATTTAATATAGATATTTATATTTATTGTTCTATAACAATAACTACTTAAGAAGTGATTATATAGTACCCAGGAATTTTGTTTTTGAACTTTGGGTTTTCTGTATTTTTCATATAATATTGTTGGTACATTTTCATTATCTAGTTTACCATATAGTATGAAGCTATTACTGTATAGAATGTTTCTGTAAATGTGATTTAATTCACAACACATTCAGTATGTAAGATAAAGCAAATTATAGCAGAGGTCTTGTAAGTTTTCCTATTGCTGTGGGAACTCTGTAGAGCAGGGGTGTCAAACGCATTTTCACTGGAGGCCACATCAGCCTCGCAGTTGCCTTCAAAGGGCCCAATGTAATTTCAACTCCTTAACAGTTAAGGAGTAGTTAGATTTATACAGTCCTAAAATTATTTCAGCCCTTTGAAGGCAACCATGAGGCTGATGTGGCCCCCAGTGAAAATGAGTTTGACACCCCTGTTCTAGAGTGTCAAAACTGCTTGAAACTTTGCAGTGACACATCAGATGTAAACATGAAGTGATTTTTAAGTTAAACGTTTTTTTAAATCAAGGCTGTGGGAAGTATAAAGGAAGGGGGCCAATAAGCATATTTAAGCAGCACTGGCTCTTGGTAAGCTATTAACAATTTCAGTTTCCCGTAAGTTGGAAAGTGCCTATTCTAAAAGCTATGTTTTGGGTTCATTCCCCACCCCTTCTTTCTACCCTCTCCTGCAGGTCCACATGAAGGATGTTATGTCGGCACTGTGGGTTTCGGGGTTAGACTCCAGCTACTTGCGGGAGCAGATGCTGAATGAACCGTTAGTACGAGAAATTGTCAAAGAGTGCAGCAACATACCACTGAGCCAGCCGCAGCAGGGAGAGGCGATGCTGGCCAATTTCAAACCCCGGGGCTACTCGGAATGCATCGTGACTGTCGGTGGAGAGGAAAGAGTGTAAGTGTGGGTGTGTGTTTGAAAAGTGGAATAAGGGAAGAAAGATTTCTATGTAAACAAGAATTCCTATTTTTTGGTACCTAGAAAATAATAGCAATAGAGTTTTTTTAACGGTTTAGACATTTTTTAGAGTGGTAAAACTTGTCATACTTGTTATAGCAGAACTACATAAACTGCATTAACTGCGAATCTATTTATCTTTTTAGTTCACGAAAACCAACAGCAGCAATGCGATGTATGTGCCCTCTTTATGACCCCAATAGGCAGCTTTGGATTGAACTGGCCCCTTTAAGCATGCCAAGAATTAACCATGGAGTGCTCTCAGCAGGTACTGTTTTGTGGTAAATTTTGCTGAAACACAAGATCAAGTAAAGTGTAATTTCAGGGTTGTGCAGAATGACTCAGGCTTTTAAAGAGATAATCTTATTATCTCTCTATGATGACATTTTCACTGTAGCTCTAGCCTTCAAGACTACGGTGAGAAGAGTGCTTTCTGTCCATCCTTATTGTCCCCAAATCATAATACATAGCCATTTTTCAGCCGTTAACAGAGGAACATTTTACTTGATGACTAGCTGATAGAAGAGCAGAATGCAGTGACCCTGACCACCAGTGAGCTGTGTGACCGTACCTGGAACACAGAATTCCTCTGAGTCACGATGGTCCCATCATCTTTGAAACTCAATTGAAAATTATAGTATGTAACTGTCTAAAATAAAAGGGTGATGTAAAAGCAGGCATTTCAAATGAGAATTTAGAAAGTACTACTTTAGCAATGGCTTAAGGTTATTTTGCAACAGAAAGTATGTTTTAGTTGACTTTTACAAATTTGAAAATAGCTCCATGTTCTTATTCAAGGAGATGATAGAAAAGATCGTCCTCACTGCCTTACCGCTGGTGGCTGCCTTTCTCTTACCCTTGGATCTGCCCTTTGGGTTCACCCTACAAGCCCCATTTTACTGAATTCTAATTAGTGGCAGCAGTCCTCCTGGAATCCCTATTTTATAGCCCTGCATGCCCACTAATATTAAAAGGTGCAGGGATTAAGCACAAAGCCCGCAAACACAAACTCATAGACACAGATAACAGAATGGTGATTACAAGAGGAAAAGGGGGTGAGGGGAGGGGGAGAGGGTGTAGAGGGGACAAACGGTGATGGGAAGAGACTGAACTGAGGGTGGTGAGCATGCAATACAACATACAGATGATGTGTTACAGAACTGTACACCTGAAACCTACGTAATTTTATCAACCAATGTCACTCCAATAAATTCAATAATAAAACAATTTAAAGCTATACCAAATCACACCATGTTATAGAAATGGCAAAATCTGCCCTGGCCAATGTGGCTCAGTGGATTGAGTGTGGGCCTGCAAACCAAAGGGTCACTGGTTTGATTCCCAGTCAGGGCACATGCCTGAGTTGCAGGCCAGGTCCCTGGTGGGGGGTGCACAAGAGGCAACCACACATTAATGTTTCTCTCCCTCTCTTTCTCCCTCCCTTCCCTCTCTTTAAAAATGAAGAAATAAAATCTTTAATTATTTTGAAAAAATGGGTAAATCTATACTATAGTACAGAAATGGAACCATTTTCCAGGTGCCAGGATAATTGAAGTTACAGTTAATAATTAACTGGATGGAGTGGTGTAGCCAGTAGGGTGTGGGGCTGATTTCCCTGTTCTACTGTTTCATCTTTCACGTCCTTAAGTATTCTTCCCCTAACGTGTACACATATTCAGAATTTCCTCACATGCACACTACCACAAAGGTTCCTATATCACTAATTCTCAAACATTTCCCAGAGGGGTTGGCGTTTCAGAAACTAAACCAGGAGGAGAGGAATTGTGTCCAGTTGTATGGACTGAAGTTGTGAAATGATTAATTTCTATTTGCCCGTCCTATTCTGCATTTCTTCTTTTCTTGTATTTTTTTAATTGATTGACTTTTTTTTCCCTTCATTCTTTCCATTTATACCAGTTTAGAAATTATAATCTTTGTGTATATTCCTTTGAAAGTTTCCTTAGAAACCTTATAGCCTGTTATCAAAGCCTTAAGCTAATCAGTACTTTTATACTGTGTTTTTCATATTTTCAGGTCTAACAAAGTTAAAATACATGATTGTGTATAAATGTAATATTTACATATGTATGTTTCATTGACCTATGTTTTATATAAGTATCTATAGGTAGATAGTGTTTAGTGTTACCCACATATTTACCACTTTCTTTGTTTTTCCTTCCTTGCTCCTCAGACCTACCATACAGGACCATTTCTCCTTCATTCTGAAGTTCATCCCTTTGAATTTCCATAAATGTGGTTCTCTTGTAGCAAACTCTTCAGATTTATTTGCCTGAAAATGTCATTACTTTGCCTTCATTTTTCAAGGATATTTTTGCTGGATATAGAATTTTATGTTGGTATTTATTGTTTTTCAGCACATTAAAGATATCTTCCACTGACTTCGGGCTTTTATTGTTAAGTCAGTTGTCAGTCTAAACATCTGCCTTTTCTCAGGATTATATTTAAGGTTTGTCTGTTTTCTGCTGCTTCACTACAATGTGCTTAGGTGCACACTTTATTTGGAATTTTACCATATCAAGGACTGTGGGCATCTTAACTCTGTGGCATGACCTTTTATCCGATCTGGAAAATTCTTATTATGTCTTCAAAATATTGCCCCTGTTCTGTTCTACTTTCTTTTCTTTGCTTTTGGATGTCAGATTAAGTATGGCTAGATGTTTTTACTCTATTCTCTGCCTGCCTCCTACCTTCCTCTTTCTTTTCTATTTTTTTGCCACACCATATTGGCTTCATCATGATTTCTTTTGATTTAGCCTCCATTTAATGAATTCTGTCTTTAACTACAATGGATCTGCCATTGAATCCACCCATTGGATCTTTAATTTTCTGTTTTTTTTTTTAATTTATTTATTTTTAAAGATTTTATTTATTTTTAGAGAGGAAGAGAAACAGCAATGTGTGGTTGCCTCTTGTGCACCCTCCCACTGGAGATCTGGCCTACAACCCGGGCATGTGCCCTGACTGGGATCAAACCAACAACTCTTTGGTTCACAGGCCCGCACTCAATCCACTGAGCTACACCAGCCAGGGCTGTTCTTTTCTTTTCTTTTTATTTCTAGAAGTTCTCTTTAGATCTTTTTCAAATCTGCAAGTCACTTCTATAGCCCATTGTTTCCAAGGGCTATCTTCAAATTTGCCTTTTATTTCTTAAACGTAGAAAACGTTGTATAAGTCTTTTTATTATTCCAATATTTGAAATTTGAAATCTTTGCAAGACTACTTTCTGTTGTTTGCTTCTGCTGGTTAGAACTTTGCAGAGGCTTTTCTGCCAGAAGACACATTCTCTATGGACCTGGGGTTCAGATTTCTGTCCTTTACATCCCCTCAAAGCCATCAAAAGAAAGGTTGAACAGTTTCCCAGAACAGATGAACTCAGATAACCCAGAGCTGTTCGCAGACTTGAGTGGGTGGTGTCAGTCTTCCTTTTACATTGTAAGGTGGTGGGACTCCACTAAAACACACTGAAGAAGTAAAATGGTCATGGTGACTCACAAACTTGGCTCTCTCACCAGGGAAGAAATGAAATCTGATAAAGATCTCGAATTCATTGTTATCAGAGAAGGTTTCTCCACATACTGGCTCCACAACTATGACATATTTGACAGGAGACGGATATTGAGGACTGAAGTTTCAACTTTCTTTTGTGTTTCCTTTGATTTTTGCAGAAGGATTTTTGTTTGTATTTGGGGGCCAAGATGAAAATAAACAGACCCTGAGCTCTGGAGAAAAGTACGACCCAGATGCAAATTCATGGACTGCATTGCCTCCAATGAACGAGGTAAAACATTGCTTTTTCATTTGGCACATTTCTCTTTTCCCTTTGACACTTTTGATTGTCTGTTTTCTATTCGAGTATAAGAAAATAGCATGGCAGCCCTGCCAGACTGTTCTGCCCGAGATGCTAGTGCTCGGCCTCCCAGCTCTTCTCTCAGGGCCTTCCCGTCGCTCATTCTGACCCCGTGGTCTCTCAGACCTTGGCCAGCATGCTCCTGCTGCAGGACCTTTGCCAGACACCCCCGTGGCATGCTCCTTGCTTCCCTCAGTGTTTGCCCGTGCAGCACCTTGTCAGGGCAGCCTTCGCTCCAGCCCGGCAGCTCTCCTGCCTCCCCTGCCCTCCTTTCTTTCCCTTCATACCATGCAGCACCTTCTCACATAGTAGGAAGTTGTAAATTGTTCACACAGACTCTTTTGACAGCAGGGGATACAGCCTGTGTTCAGAACTCTGTCTTCGGTGCTAAAATAGTGCTGGGCACAGAGGGGCCACCAGGAAAAGACTGACAAATGCATGTGGAATGCCCCAGGCTTCTGTTGGTGCCTGTAGCCTTCGCAGAAACTGTTCTCCC
The DNA here is from genome assembly GCA_004024845.1 of Tonatia bakeri. NCBI lineage: Eukaryota > Metazoa > Chordata > Mammalia > Chiroptera > Phyllostomidae > Tonatia > Tonatia bakeri. The sequence continues at coordinate 77,898 of PVIA01006410.1, read as the reverse complement.
ACTGCCTGCCTGTCCCGCTGCTGTGGCTCTTGTCTTTCACTCATCAACTTGGAGCCAGCTCTAGACCAAACACAGACAACCTTACGGAACCAAAAATTAATAGTTCTTTTCTTGTCGTGAGCTATTGTGGGTAAAAAGTACTGATTCTGACCATGACTTTACCGAGCAGGTAATTCCCTTGTTTTGAGAAATTCCTAGGCTGGAGTTTTCTGTCTTCTGTGATAGCTGCTAGGGAAAGCAGAAATATTTAACAGAGAGGGTTTTGAGCTTGGCACTTCTTTGCTGGAACTCTGGCATATAATGATATCTGTAATTTTTATTAAATGCATAAGTATCAGCTTTTGATATGATAGTCGATGTCTTTTCAGGGAAGACATAACTTTGGGATTGTGGAGATAGATGGAATGCTGTACATTTTAGGAGGAGAGGATGGTGACAAAGAGCTCATTTCCATGGAGTGTTATGATATTTATTCTAAAACCTGGACAAAGCAACCTGATTTGACCATGGTTAGAAAGGTGAGAGCTGTATCTTATGATTGATTATACACTGGATTTTAAAATTAATAGTCCTTCATTATCTACATACGCTTTTTAATACAACTGATAGTGTTAAAAGAAGTAATGTTATAGAATTCTGCCTCTCTTGGTAGCTTGCAGTTGTTCTCATCAGCCATTCACCAAGGTAGGAAACGGGGTGTGTGCACGTTTATCCTGGGGTGTGTGCTGTGCTGCCCTGTCCAAGGCCTACGCTTGATACACGTTTTGTGAGTGCAGTCACCTGGGAAGCAGCCACCTCTCCTAAACCTGTTTTCTCAGTTGTCATGCAGGATGGGGAGAAACATTAATTTACAGGTAAAGAACTGCCACTGCTTACTGGGTAGAGTGAAAAACCGATGGCCATGTTCACTCTGTAGAGCATCTGCTTTTACATGTATGCCCTCGTGCAGGCAGGGAGTTTGTCAGCAGGCCAAGCTTCGTCCAGCACCGTGCATGCGCCTTCAGGTGCTGGGACACACTCATAAAACGTTCTCTCACTGCTCGTTCCCCTTAACTAAGTCGATTGGACAAGAATTGAGTGACGTCTTGCCCCACGGAATCTAAATCTTAGAATCTGCAAATAGTGGTAAAATGACAGAGACTGGAAAGTTCCTTTAAAAAATGAGGGCTATGTACTTATACTTAGTGAAATAATATTAGATGGACCTAATTCTTTTCTGAGGATTAACAGTATATGTATTACCTTGCTTTTCTTCTCATCTTTAAAATCCTGTGTTGTGATATTGGAAAGCACCATAGTTTTACTGTTAGAAATCAAATCCTTTCCCAAATATTTTGTAATGCTGTCAGATAAGTGAATATTAATCTGACTTTAATAACAAGTGCTGCCTCCCTCACTGGTGCTCTCTTCTTTCAGATCGGCTGCTATGCAGCTATGAAAAAGAAAATCTATGCCATGGGCGGAGGGTCGTATGGAAAACTTTTTGAGTCGGTGGAGTGCTACGACCCTCGGACTCAGCAATGGACCGCCATCTGTCCGCTGAAAGAGAAAAGGTGAGAGAGGCGCATGTGAGCTTTACGGAGTCCCCTGAACACTGGGCCCTTGCTCTCCTTTTCTTTCAGACAAACCTCTTATTTCACTTGGGATTTAGTTTATATAAAATTAAATGAATAATCCATTTCCTGGAAGAGGAAAATCCACGTATTCACCAAACACTGAATGTTGCAAAGTTAAAACCAGCAGAAGAGGAATTGGGGAACCGGGTCACAGGCCATAAACCAAACACCTCACAGGCTCTGTGTGTCCTTGCAGATTTGGGGCAGTGGCCTGTGGGGTGGCCATGGAGCTGTATGTGTTTGGGGGCGTCCGAGGCCGCGAGGACATCCCGGGCACCAACGAGATGGTGACGTGCAAGTCGGAATTCTACCATGATGAGTTTAAAAGGTAACTACGAGTGGCTTCTGCAGCTTTTTCTTTTGCCTTTAAAAGTCATGTGTAGCTTCGTTTAGTTTTGTTTGCAAGTGACTTCATAGAATTATCCTGTCTGTTTAGGATATATGTGTAATGCATAACAGATACCGATTCAGTGACTTCAGAAAGTATTGGTGACTTAAAGGAAAATCATACAAAAGTGTTTCTAAAACGTAGATCAGATCTTGACACCTTGTTGCTTGAAGTCATTCATTGGCTCCCTGTGGCTTTCGGGGAAAAGTTTAAAACCCCTTCACTTCGAATATTTGACCTTTTGTGATATACTCTTTCTGCTACTGTTTGACCCAGACGCTTCCCTGGAGTCCCACCGAGTGTCATTTTCCCCTCGGACGTGTCCTGGTCGTCTCAGCCCTGTGCTTGTACACTGTGCCTTTTGCCTGAAAATCCCCTCCCCACATTTATCCCGTGAAGTTGACCTCTTCACAGCTCTCCTCAGTTATCACCCCCTAGAGGTCTGATTTGGGTTCCTCAGTCTGTGATCCCCTGGTGTTCAGTACACATCTCACCCGTGGTGTGATTGTTAGCCGTAAGCTCTGTCAGGGCAAGGTCCAGCTCAGCCAGCTTTAAATCCCGGCTTCAGCATCGTGACCGGCCTGTAGCAGACACTCACTAAAATGCTGATGAACTGGGCAAAGTGTGGTGTCAGAGACTGACTACCTCTGGCGGGCGGTCACATATCCGTGTGTCCTGTGGAGGAGGCAGTACTCTTCCCAACCTCCCCCTCGTCCCTTCTCTCACACATTTTGTTGTTATAACCGCTAAACAGTATTCTTACTGCAGTAATATGTTCAAATCTACAGGGAAACTGCCATGCTAAAATTAATCATGTGGTAGTGTTTCAATCATATACCAGAAGGGGGTGCCGTAATGTAATGTTTACTTGCGTATTGCTTTAGGTTAGGACAATGAGCAGCTACCGAGATTTTAGAAAGAGGTATAGATGTTACCTAACTCTGAATGTATTTTTAATTTAGGGTATTTTCATAGCCTTTTCCCCCCTTCAATCACAGGGGTCAGCCGTCTTAGGAAAACTTATTAGACGGAGGGTAAGAGCAAGTTAGAGGATGTCTGCTATGGTGGGGCTGAGGGGGCACAATGTCAAAGAATGTTCTGCATTTCTCTTCCTTAATGTGTTACCATGAGGGCTGACCGTCTGAGGCATGGAGGACAGCAGTGCCTCCTCGGTGCTCGTCGTTACTTCGTGCTGGGGCTCGCGATGAGTGCCACGGGCCAGTACTAGTCTGCCTTGAGACAGACGCGTCATGAGGGGGGCGCCAAATGGCGAGCAAGCGACAAGTGATAAGTGATGAAACATTTTTCTCTCATCAAAATGCATTGAGTACAGGGTTTGCTGAGTTCTGAAGCTGATGAGTACCGAGGTGTGACTGTAGCATATTAATTTCCTGCCCAAATGAATCTCAAGACGGTCTGCCCAACTTCACTGACAGGCAGTGGTTGGTGTGTTTGGCTTCTGATAAAGTGGTGCTGGAAGCCTTTTGCATAATTAATGTGTGGGCAGTACCAGCTAGAGAGCTGTGACCCTCTGGGGTGATAAAGGTTGCATACAACTTTACCTTTTTCCACGCCTGCTTTGATTGTATAGGACTTAATGTGGCTGTAAAGTCTCTCAGTCTGCCCTGGACATGCTATAAATTGTTAGAACCTTTATATTTCTATCAGGTTGTTTCGTATTTATAGTTGATGAGCTTTGAATGCAGATGTATTTCTTTCAGTTCATAATTGTTACACATAAGAGAATTGCTTCTTCCATGCTATTTAAATGCACTTCCAAATAAAATCATGTGTCTTTAGTTTTCTTATTTCTAAGCTCTTCAGTGTTCATAAATAGAATGAAGAAAGCTTAGTTTCTCTCGTCAGTATAGCATACAGTTCACCTTTGAACAACCACAGGCTTGAACTGTGCAGATCCACTTAAACGCAGATTTTTTTCCAATTAATATATACAGTACTGTAAGTGTTTTTTATCCTTTATGATTTTCTTAATAATAATTTCTTTTCCCTAGTTTACTTTAATGTTAGAATACAGCATATAATACATATAACATACAAAATACGTGTTAACTGACTATCTGTGTTCTCAGTAAGGCTTCCAGCCGACAGTAAGCTATTAGCAGTTAAGTTTTGGGAGAGTCAAAGTCACGCACGAGTTTCCAGCTATGTGGGGTGGGCCAGTGCCCGGCCCCGTGTTATCCTGGGTTCAGCCGTGTAGACGCTTACTTGCCTGGATAACACCAAACACACTCATGCCGCCAAGGACCACATGTTGACACACTTAACTCACACAACCTTCACAGCAGCACTCTGCGATGCAGGTGCTTCTTTATTCCTGTTTTTCCCAGAAGGAAACCCACACGCACAGAGGTTAAGTATGTGCCAAATGCAGTGGCAGAGCTTGCATTCGAACTTGGACATTCTGGCCCCAGAGGCAGCCTTCTCAGCTACCATACTTTATTGCCTTAAAAGTGTAGGCTTTCTCATAAATATCTGTGGAAAGAAAATAACATTTTTATTTCTTAAAAGATCATCAGGTATTTCCAAGTATGTTATATTTGCATTCATTGGAAACTGTTGCCAGATGAATAGTCTGTATTAGATCGGATACCATTTATTGTTTTTAAGTGATCTCGTCTTTCCTGCCTTTGTTCCCTATTTTTAGGTTAAAACTTTCCTGGAAAAATGCCATATCTTATCATTTTCTGTGTTTCTGACTGAACACACACTGTTTGAAGGAAAGCACAGACGTTGCCTTAAGTTAAACCTAGTCATGGGAACGAGCTGCTGCGTCAGGAGGGCGGTGTCTCTGTGTCTGTTCCCCGTGCTCCTGGTCTTTACTGATGCCACACCTCCCCGTTTCCACCCTCCAGAAAGGTCGTCTTCGAGTCTTTCCTGTGCTTCAGTTCACGTCTCATCGGCTGTCGAGTCTTCTCTGCTTTTTAGAAACTCCGTACTATTTCTCACATTCACCCACCTTTGTTTCTCTGCTCCTCCCGGAACCTTCTCTACCCTGCGTGCGGCGTCATCAACTTCTAACCAGTCTTCTCGAGTACGTTTCACCTGCGCGTGCTTCTGAGCCATTAGTGGCACTTTGATCTTCATTCTCCTGCTGAAGATCCTTCCTATTTCCTCATCACTTTCCAAACAAAGCTGATCCTGCTCAGCCAGAGGACTGCTCCAGCACCCCCTGTTGACAGTGGCTCCCTCCGCCTTTGTCTTTCCTAGGGGCCAGCTGTGGACTTTCCTTTTCTCCTTTGTGTGTTTTCTGCTTCACTGGCTTCTGCTTCTGTACGTGTTGTTTCTTTCCTTGCACTTAGGGTTTATTTTGCTCCTCCTTTCCTAAATTTTTCAGGTACAAGTGTTCTCATTTTTTAAAAAATATCTGTGCCGAAGCTTCCTGTGTTTTCACCATAAGCACATTTTCCTTTCCCTTACTGAGCATAGTTTGGTAGCTGCGTTCAAGTCCCTGCCTGGTAGATAATCCCGGCATCTGAGTCATGCAGAGTTGGCGTCTGTTGATTGTTTATTCCCTTGAGAATGAGTTCTTATTTTTCTGGCTCTTCTTTTGTTGAATAATTTTGGGTTGCGCCCTGGACGTTGTGAACAGAACGTCGCTGAGGCCCTGGAGCCTCGTTGCTTCTGAGTGCTGTTCCGGGAGCCTCAGCAGACAGTGGACTTGGTTGGACTGGGTCTGCAGCTGTCACATCCACAGTGGGTGGCAGCTCAGAGTTCTGTCCCTCAAGCCATAGCTACCAGCCTTCGTGGTCCCAGGGTCAGTCAAAGACTTGAGCTAAGTGAATGTACATAAATTTAGGGGCTCTTCTCTACCTCTCACCTTCCTGAGACCCCCACACTGCACCTCGGTGATTCTGGTCGCTTCATGATGTGCTGTCTACCTCGATTCCAGTGCCAGAAAGATGGCAGGTTTCTCGGGGCTTCAGCTGCCCCAAGCCACTGCTCTCAGGTAGAGCTACCGAAGAATGGAACCACTCCATGTGGGTGGGGTGCTTGTTCAGCGTTCAGCTTCCTCCCCAAACCTGCCTGCTTTTGCTTGTGCTCCAGAGCCCTCACGCAGTTGTGTGCTGTTTGTCCGGAGCCGTAGCTGTTCCTTGCAGGAGGATCAGCTTGTCAAGAGACCCTTCCTTCCTAAAAGCAGAAACCTCACTGAAGCTCCCTTTTTCCCTCTCCCTCCACTCTCTCTCCCTCCCCCCCTCCTGTCGCTCCTCTTCTGTCTTTCCCCTCCTGCTTTCTCCCTCTGAAGCTCACCGCTGTGGAGCCCTGCTAGATTTTACAGTGTCATTCTCAGGGAGCATTCTTACCTCTGAGTTAACAGCAGAGTCATCATTGTAGCCCCCAAGTCCTGATAAACCCAGGTTTAAAAACCTTGTAACTAAAGGCGTGATATTGCCTTGTTCATTACAGAAATCACTACCACACAGTAGTGCCTGCTCTGTACTAGACACCATGCAAAGTGCTTCAGGTTGGCAGTTTCATTTCCTCCTCACAACACTCACTCGGGGTTGGTGATGGTGTCTGGTATCCCTGCTTTACAGATGACAAAACAGAGACTGGCTTAGCTACACTGCCCAAGGTCAGCGAGGGGGTACATGGTAGAAAAAGAAATGGAAAACCATGTGCCTTTTATACCTGTTTTGTAAGCCACAGCAAATATATGTTCCAGTTACATTTTCACGTTAGTTTTATTTAAATGGAAGCCTCAGCATTATATAAAATAGATCATGTAGTGACCAAATTTGGTAGATCATTTACATAGACCAGCTTTAATTATTCCAGGGAGGGATTCTGTTAGATTCTCAACTCTACAAAATCATTCCCAAATACCCTGTATTCTGATGTGCTTTTTTGGTAGATAATGTAGTCATACCTGTCTTACTTTAGAAATGACATCGAACCTGCTGAGTACACACATGGCCTTTTAGTGGGTTTGCTCAGAAGAGTCGTGTGTCTGTCTCCGAGCATACTGGTCTGGTGAGCACGCTTCGGCTGCACATGGCGCACGGAGGTTCTCTTCCGCTGGTTTGATTCAGAGCCCAGGAAGTGATTATACGTCAGGGTTCAGATAAGTACGTTTAGCCCTGAAAACATGTAATGGGAATAAGCCAGTTAGTTATTGTAGTTTGACATTTCCAGACTTTTTCTTTCAAGGGTCTGTTCAAATCCCTGTTCTCACTTTTTTAATGAGAGCTCTTAGATCTTTCACTTTTCCTGTTAATGTGAGGCATTTTGGGGGCAGAGGCCAAACTGTTTTCTCAGCCCCAGCAAACCAGTCAACATTCAGGTGTTGGATGAGTCAGTGGTAGATGAAGGTATTTAGAAATACAGCAACTTATATTAGCTTTGCTTCTGAATTGTTACAGGATCTTGGACAAATCATTTTGCTTCCATCTTTCTCAGAATTCAAATGTTGAAGCTATTCCTTTATAACAACTTAGAAGAATGTTCATTGAAATAAAAGAGCTGTTCTTAGTGAGATAATTTTGCATTTGTACTTAGCATCGAGGTGCTGGAGACCTACACCCCTGGCTTATTGGACACGTCATAGCATAGAGTTAGAGGTGCCAGGGCAATAATGCCACAGCAAGTGTCGGCCTGGACTTGCATGTTCTCAGTGGTCTAGCTGCATTCCCAAGGTCTGACCGAGGTCAGTTATAACCTGGTTGTACCTTTAGCTATTGAAGGGAAATTGATCAGATTACCTTAAATGAATATCAAGTCAAAAAAACAAAACACCCTAACTTTTATTTTGGGATAATTTTATACTTGTAGAAAACTTGCAGAAATGGAGTTCTCATAAGCCATTCACTCATCTTCTCCTAATGTTAGCATCTTACATAACCATGGTACCAGTATCAAAGCCAGGATATTAACATCGGTACAACATTATTAAGTAAAGACAGACATTATTTGAATCTCACTAGCTCGTCTACTGTTACCTTTTCTCCTTCTGCTCCAGGACCCAGTCCTGGGTCCGGCATTGCACTCGGTTGTTGTGTTTCTTTAGTCTCCTTCCATGTTTGATAGTTCCCTAGTTTTCCTGGTCTTTTGTGCATGATACCCTTGAAGATTATTGGTCAGTTTTTTTAATAGGATGTCTCTTATATTGGGTTTGTCTAATGGTTTCCTGGATTAGGCTGTAGGCAGGCATTGTGGGCAGGGATACCAGAGCTGTGGTGTGGTGCCTGTCTCCGCGCCACGTCAGGCAGGGCACGATGTCAGTATTTTGTCTTATTTACTGGTGGTGCTAACCTTGGTGACCTGGTCGAAGTGGTATCTGTTGGGTTTCCCCAGTGGGAAGTGACTAGTTTTCCCTTTGCAATTAATGAATGAGCATCTCGAAAGAGAGAGTTTAAGAATATGCACACACTGTTTTTCCTCAGACCCTCACCACTAATTTATCACTGCTCAGTGGACTGGCCTGCAGTGATTATTACTGTCATGTTTGCCTCATGGTGATTTCATTTATTTCATTCCATCAACTGGAATTCTGTAAAGAAGACCCATCCCTTCTTCCTATTTTTTAACATGTTCAGTTATTTCTGTCAGTATGGATGCATGGGTGTTTCTTTGATTCTGAGTTATAAATCTAATACTATCATTATTTTGTTGCTCAATTTGTCCCAGCTTTGGCCATTACTTCACATTGGTTCCTGTGTCCGTTTGACACACCCCATCCTTTTCTAAGCACTTCCACTCTGGCAGCGCAAGGTGCTCCAGACTCAGCTTGTGTTTTCCCTCCGGGCTTTGGAATCAGCCACTTCTTCACGGAGCCCCGGATCTTGTTAGTGGTAATTAAATTGATTCTCAACAGAAGTGCCAAGGTACAGTGGGTAAAGAAACATCTTTTCAGCAGATGATGCTGGAACAACTAGATTTGTGTACAAAACAAAAAACAAAAAACCTTGACTATTACCTCATACCATACTCAAAAACTAACTTTGAAATGTATCATAAAACCTAAATGTGACAGCTGAAACCATGAAATTTCCAGAGAAGAGCATAAGAAGAAAACCTTTGCAACCTTGGAGCAGGCAACGATTTCCTAGAAGGACACGGAAAGCACGAACTAGAAAAGAAAAACAAAGGATGCATTGGAATACATCAGAATGGAAAACTTCTGTTCTTCAAAAGGCTCCATTAAGAAAATGATAAGACAGTCTGCATGCTGAGAAAAATATCTGCAAAACATATCTAACAGGGGCCACGTACCCACAAACAGAAAAAATCCTGCAGTTCAATGAGGAGACAGAAAACCCAATTTTAAAATTGAGGAAATCTTTGAACAGGCATTTCACAAAAGAAGGTGTATAAAATGGCCAGTAAACACATGCAGAGATGTTCAAGGTCATTAGTCTTCAGAGCACAGCATTCTGTTAATCTCAATAAAATGGAAAAGGCCGACAGTATCGAAGCTGGCATTAATGCCAAGCAGTTGGAATTCTCACACATTGCTAATCAGGATGCAAAATGTCACTCTTTAAAAAACAGGCATTTTTTTAGTCAAGTGAAATATATCCTTAGCTATATAACCATGCAAGTCCATGACATAAGTTCACAAAGAAGATTTGCACTCTGGTGTCCAACACAACTTTATTAAAATAACCAAAATTGGACACTACCCAGCTGAGCACAAGCAGGTGAATGGGCGAACACATTCTGGTATGTCCACGTAGTGGAATACTACTTAGAAAGAAAAAGAAATGTTATTGATGCAGGCAACAACATGGATGAATCTCAGAAACATTATGCTGAACAAAAGGAGCATATCAGAAAGTGCATATTCTTTACGATTCAATACATTCTAGTACAGGCAAACCTAATGCCTGTAGTGACAGGAAGCAAATCAGAGATTACTGGAAGTGGGGGGTGGGGTTGAGATTTGCTGGCATGGTGCCTAGTACTGTTGGAGGCTCACCAAGTTTCATTGTCGCTGGTAGTCGTCCTTAATTCTGTCCTTCCGTTTGTTTTCAGGTGGATCTACCTTCATGACCAGAATTTGTGCATCCCCGCCAGTTCCTCTTTTGTTTATGGAGCTGTACCCATAGGAGCCAGTATTTATGTTATCGGAGATCTTGACACAGGTAAGAACCTTAGGGTGATTTTTACTGTAACTGTTCCCTGGTGATTCCAAAGCATGTTGTCTCACCACTGCTTATTTTTGTGGTTCAGGCACCAATTACGACTACGTGCGTGAGTTTAAAAGAAGCACTGGAACCTGGCACCACACTAAACCACTCCTTCCATCCGACCTCCGCCGCACTGGGTGTGCAGCCTTACGTATTGCAAATTGCAAGCTTTTCCGCCTGCAGCTTCAGCAAGGCTTATTTCGTATCCGTGTTCATTCACCTTGAAGAGGAGGCAGAGCGGAAGCAGAGCTCCTAACCAAGTGCACCGTCACACGGCTTTACACAGGGGGACTGAGATGGCAGCCTGAACTTGCTCTGCGTGCCAGGCTCTGTGTGGTAACTCTGGTGGTTTTATAATGCTTAGGCGCTTGAGCTTCAGCTCTTGTTTGGGAGAACACGTAACTGTTCAAAACCTACCTGGGAGGAATCGGTTCCTCCAGTTCGGTGTGTCTGTAGACAAATGGAGGCTAGATGGTGTCAAAAGGAAGAGGGAGGTGGGAATCGGTAATTATGTAAAATATTGAAGTTAAAATACTAAGGTGCATTTTTCCTGAAGGTACACTGCTGTGTACCTGGCTTTGGTAAACAAACAAACAAAAATCCGTGTATGCAAATCAACATATCCAAACATACCAAGACTGCTTTTGTACTGCACTTGGAAGGAAATGTTACGCCTAACCCTGCCCAACAAATTAAGTATCGTGCCTGAAGTGTTAGATTGGATGGTGTGCCGGCTAGTCTCCATTTACTGCTAGTGTTCTGTGCTGGGAATCTTTTTTAAACTATACTATGATAAATTGAAACTAAGATAAAATTTCTCTGATGACATTCTATCTTAGTAACACTCAGTAAATTAACAAGTCAGGTTGCAGCCCTCGTATGAATTTAAGGGAAGTTGCTAACTTCTGTGTTAATTTAGATGAAGGTACGTTCTTCCGTGGTTTCTGGGGTGGCACTCTTGGGGTTGCGAAGGGTCTCAGGCAGCGCCAGTCTTCCCTTCGAGCAATCAGAACGGTTTGATGGATATGAGCGGATTAGAGAGGAGGAGATTTTACAGCAGAAAGACCTGAATCAGACAACTAATCACAGTCTGCTGTGGCCGCACACACACACGAAAAATAATAATAAAATAAAATAAAAACAAAAAAAACAAAAACAGTCCAGACAAAGTATAACGGGATCAAAACTTTTAAAGATAATCTATCTGAAAGCACACAGAGTCTCGTTTACCACTGTTGAGGATTTGAAAACTTGTCTTAGAATGGGAACATGTGTTCAGAATCTTGTCTTTGTCGTAGACTATCCTCAATGCCATTCACCAGTAAGGGTTTTAGACAAATTACGATAAAGTTTGGCTGGTAGAATAAACTACCTCAACTTAATTTCATTCTGTTCATAGTAGAGCAAACTCCTCCTTTCCTCTCTCTCACTCCCATGCCATCTGCCCCACGTCCCGTTGCGGGGGAAGGTCTGGCATTAGCAGCGTTTATCTTGTAAGATACTTTGTTTTCCGTTCAAATTAGACCACATTAGTGTGAAATCAGGGACTTCAAAGTGCTCGATTACTTCATCCTTTGAATTTTATGCAATATCAGATTTCTGATCAATTTAATAATATAGAATTCTTCATTTTTAATAGTTTCCTACAGCTTTTTTCCCCCCCTCTCTTAGAATATGGCTCTAAGAAGCAGCATTTTGTCTTAAAGATTAATGTATAAATGTATCTGGCAGTTGTAAATTTGAGGACAGGAATTTCTTTACGAAACTTCCTATATGGAATGTTTGTATGCTATTAACATGCATGTGAAATGTCGCTTGTGTTTTCCCACCATGAATAGAAAAAAGGGTGAGAGGTTTTTGTTTTTGTTTTCTTTTCTGTATTCGTTTTAAATACCCACTAGAAGTCAACAACACAGTGCTATCAGAGTTGCTGGGAGGAGCCTTTCCCGTGGCGGTTCTGCAGAATGTCATGTGCGGCACGTTTGCGCTCCATTCTGGCAGAAGACTTTGGTAAAAGAGGAATGAGGTCTTTCTCTTCTCTGTCAAAGGCACGAGGCCAGGTTCGCACATGTCTAAGTAACACGGTCTAGTTGGGCCTGTAAATCAAAGCCGGCCATTGTCCTTCATGTTGCGTGTGGGTCCGCTGTTGTCTGCACACTTTCCCAGTGATGCTTTGGATATTTTATCAAAGCAAGCTCCATGGCCACTACACAGACAGAAAACTTTCTTCTTACAATTAGGTGTTAGTTTTACAGAAAACAAATTGCTGAAAAAGTGAATTTTCTTTAGTAAAGGATCTTGTATAGAACAAATCTTTGGCATTCAGAAGCTGCAGTTGTGATAGGTTAAAGTAGTAATTAGTATCTTATTAAAGCCATGACAATCAGCAGTTCTCTCTTTTTTAAGTTTCTGAAGTTTAAACTTCCTCCCAGCCCACGCCGGGCCTCTCCGAGGAGAGGGCTCGTTGGTCAGGAGTGAGCGGGTCCCTGTTGCAACGTTGTCAGTGCCCTGCACTTTGTTTTTTAAAGTTATGTTCTTTCTAATTCAGTTTGTTGACATGAAAGCTGCAGAAATTAGGGACTATTTTATAAAATAAATTTGCCACATAATATGGGATGCAACAACCAACAAAAGCTGCTAAGTGCCAAACTGATTTTTACTATATATATATAAATATGAAAATATTTTGTTGAAGTGTAGGGATGTATTTAATTTTATTATGTTTCAAAATTAATCATGACCTTTTTTGTAAATTACAGTTATTTCAGTATTGTGAAATAAATTTTAACTCATTTCATGCAGGTTTGTGTTTTAACATTCCACTTATGACTTGAAACATCTTTTCTTGATCAATTTTTGATACTTCTTTTTCCAGAAGGCACTTTTACCAGGCATATGTTGGAATTGACGGCTGAGGCTAGATCTTAAAATTTTAAATACAATATCTTTGGGGGAAGTGCAATTTATTTTCCTTATCCTACCAACGAAGGAAAGTTGTCTCAGGTTAGAGTAAGTGAGTATATTTAAAGGATCTCCCCTGTGCTACAATCTAAAGTAGATTTGTTTGTTTCTTTAGCACATCCAAATGTAGATTTTTCAAAGAGTCTAAGTGTTTAATTTAAAATGAAGTTTTATGTGTGTGGGGGGTGGTTCTGATAGTGCTTATATCCTGTGAGAGGAAAAAGTGTGAAGAGAGACAGAGAGGGTGAGAGCAAGTGTGTGTGTGTGTGTGTGTGTGTGTGCGCGCGTGTGTGTGTGTGTGTGTGCGTGTGCATGTGCCCGCACGCGTGCTATGCAACTCGGTAAGTCCATTTGTATATGTTTACTTTTAAATTGTAGTTCCAAACTACATATATTACTGTCTCCTGGTGCTTCTGATAAATTCTTGAGCCTGCGGCCCTTCAGTTCGTACTACTGTGTTAAACTCACGTTGAGTGTAAATATTGATAAATTTGTAGTTTGTAGTTTTACTTGGTGTTTGCATTTCTTTTCTTTAGTGGGATTAACGTTTGCCAGCTAGTAATTGGGATGCTATAAAGATTTGACCTAAGAAATTTCTAAATTCATTGTGTATTTCATTAATTTATTATTTCATTGCTGTGAGGAGATAATAGCTAACGGTAGGCTTCTTTCAAACCTTAACAACCAAAAAGGCACATTTGGAGGGATGCTGGGCGGTGTGTTGTCTGTATCGAAGTGTTCTGTCCTGTTGCACTGACACTTTAACGATGGCAGTTTCTTCAGTGGTGCTTTAGAAGTGCCTTTTTAAATCATTTCTAAGTGTGGGGTTCCTTAGGCAATGCACAGGAAATACAGCCCTTATACTGACATGGTGAGGGTGGGGCTGCCTTTGCCGTGCACCTCAGTTATCCATGGCAGTAAGTTAGGCTTTTAGAGAAATGTGTTAGCTGCCTTGGTGCATTGGGGTTCCATTTGATATGTCCTAGTAGAACAAACCAAACCGGGACCCCAGAATGTTTTCCAGGGACCACTGAAAACACTGCATATTACCTTCCAGAATGTTGGCTTTCTTGATTCAAGAGGAGCCTCCTCTGGTCAGATAAAGACATTTGACTATCTGGGGAAAGAATAAGGTGCACTTACACTGCACATTGCATCAATTTAACAAGTGCTGGGACCCCCACCCCCTTAAAAAGCACCTGGTGGAAGGGAAAGATGAGGCTGCTCTTGTTCAGTGGCTGCCCTCTCAAGCCTGTGAGCCTGGGTGGGGAGCCAGTGAGAGAGAGGACTCTGATCGCTGTAGAAAAGCCTGCCCTAGTTTTAATCAACAAATGTTTATTGAGCACCTACTAAGGTTTCTGCTTGCATTTCTGAGGACCTTAACAGTGAGGCAGGTATAACACTGCTCTCCCTCTGGACTGTAAACTCCTGGGGCAGGGACCATACCTTAGTCATCTGCTAATCCCAGCTTCACAGCAGGTAGGCAGTGAAGGCTGGACCAATGAATGTGGCGTGCTGTGCTCCAAGTGATGTGTTTCATGGGGTTGCCAAGTACCCTCCAAGGGGGACTTAGAATTTTCTGGATTTTAAGTGAGAAAGTTTGTGTACAGGTGTGCTGGCTTCATAAAGTGGGAGCCCAGCTCAGAAGAAGTGCAGAGTGCCTGACATGTGACACGCTGTTCTGTGGTTTCCGTCCGGTCTGCAGGGTTTTTGAGACCCTCTGCTCAGCACGCCCAACAACATTTTTCACGTTTACTATTGGGTTTTATTTATGGCTTTTTATATGGGGCTCAAAATCTTTTCCAGAACGTACTGCTTTGATCCTTGGCTCTGTGCGAAGGCGCGGTGCTCGCTACTGGACAGGGAGCCGCCCTTGAGGCCAGCAGATGCAGCCTCACTGCACTGCACAGGGGAGTCATCACTGCAGGCAGAACCCAGGCCCCCGGGCCATCACCTCGCCGTTCAACCCTTGAGACTCATTTAATTTTCTAGGCAGACAGGATTCTATCGTCTAATAATCGTCAAACCCCCAAACATATTTTTTGTAAACTGCACAGATATAAAATGAAAGATCTTTGATTTTGTCAGTTAGCTATAGGAAGTTTCAGAATTTACTAAGTCTGTAAGAACAGAAGTTATAAGTGTGTTTGAAAGAGAAGCTGCTTTTACTTTAAAAGAGCTGAAGCTTCATTTATACTTCTTTTTCTGGCCACATGTAAGGTAATCAGTAAGGGAAAGGGAATTGTGTCTTATAATGTTAAGGAAAGTATTTTGCTAGCTGTTTAGTAACCCTGAATACTCATTATAGCCAGTTCAGAAATTACAGAAACATGGTATACAGGTGAGGAATGACCCACTTGTCCATGTTTGAGAAGAGCATGAACTCAGGTTGAAAGTTTGTTCTGCCTGCTGGCAGTGAAGTCTCAGTAGTATTGAATTATAGACTTTTTTTTTTTTTTTTTGGCAAGCCAGCTGATAACTTTTAATTTATTTTTTGTAGTTTTCAGAAGGAAATCTGTTATCATTTTAACTTAAACATACAAACATACCAACTTCGTCTCATTACAAAAGTTCCATTTATGTGACATCTGAGGAGCTCACTTATGACTATACTCTTTGAGCTGACGCCTACAGTTTAGGAAAGTTTGTTCTTTTGTAATTCTGTCATCAGAGCTCTCCAAGTGAGTTGATTTTTAAATTCCATCTCTTTCAAATCCCTGACAACAAAGTTCTAGATAGTCAAATATTTAAAACAATGTTACATAATTATCCAGTGGGAAATGTCTGTTGCCTTCTGTTTTATTTTGAAATAAAAGCTAAGTTTTTTAAATTGCTACTCAACTGAAATTTGGGCTAATTAGAATTTTTGATGTTAATGTCCTCCTAGCCCAGCGAAGTTGTAAATTCTTAAGTTGCTGTGATGTGAATTAGAGAAGGCGCGAGCAGGGGATGACGCCAGACCGGGCCCTGGGTGTGCACTGCTAGGACAAGCTGGAAAGAGATAGCAGGTGAACACACCCTTGTCAATACAAGGCCCCTTCAAGTAATTCAGACCCCAAGCCCGTGCAGGTTCCTCTTGCTTTCTGGTTGGTGAATGACATTTATTAGAATTTTACTTGTAGCATTTCAGTACAAATCGTAAGTTTTTAAGTACCTTATTTTTATTGTTCTTATTCATCAATTACAATTACAGTGGGTACACCTAAGAACCTTGGGTCCTACATTTTGAGGTTAAACCAGTGAACTTGGTTTAAACATGACTCTCTGAAGCTTGCTTTATCACATTTCCTGTTTAGTCGGATGAGAATTACATGCACTTATTCCCTTGTTCTTAGTATTTATAGGAGAAACTTTTCGGCTACCTCATTATGCGGTGTTGTGCTCGATCCCCTGCCAGTTTGGAAGAATTCAACACATTCTGTCCTTTGACAAAAGCCTGGAAGCAAGCAGTAAGCAGCCTCAAGGAATACAGTTCTCTAAGGCGTATTTTCCATTTTACTGCTTTTTTTTAAATAGGCACTTTTAATCAGGAGGAATAGTCACTCTCCTAGAGCTGCTGCAAAGTGATTACTTGAAACTCAACTTGAACTTTAAAGAGTCTTCAAAAGACTGTGTTTTCATAATGTAGAAAAGTAGTATATTTCAACACCACTGCTGTGTAAAATAGCTTGATTTCCATCCTTGTTAGGATCAGGCAGGAAATTTGTCTGTAGTTTGACCCATTGTTTGGAATTGAGGTGCCTGGGGCTACTGTTTTTCATTTTCCTTAAGGCGCTATCATGAGCAGTTTGAGGGTCTATTAAATGTATTTTCATGAATTTGATTCCCACGAGTCTTTCACATTCATGGAAATATAGGCTCATGACTAGATTGTCCTTCTTTAGTTCTGATAACCTGGGGCTTTAGAACACACCACTGGAAGTGCCGCCCGGGTGCAGGGTCGAGGGTGGCCAAACAACATAGAATTGCATTGTACTTACAAGTGTGAGTGATGAGGTCCGTTCCCTGGGTCGGTGAAATGTCCCTCCCTTCCTCCTGTGGGTGCCTTCTCCAGGTGGCACGGGTGGGGCCCTGTCAGTTCGCCTGGGCGCTGAGGGAAGCTGTGAGGCCCATCGGTTCTTATAGACAGATCTGACCTTTCAGGAGTGATTTCCTATGGGAACTAGGGAGAGTGCCCAGAAGCGGCAAGCCCATTTCTCAAAACTTAGTGTACTAGGAATAACTTCACGTAGGAGATTAAATTTCAAAACCTGACTCTCCTTATGCAGTAATAAGATTTCAGTTTTATGCTCGTGCTTCTTAGAGGCTTTTATGGGGCGTGCTCCTGACAGTGGAGTGGCAGTTGCCCCTCAGGTGACAGCAGGTGAGTGCCCTGTGGTTCTGGCAGCAGGCCAGGAGACATTTCCTTGAGTGGTTTTCAAGAGAACCCAGGCTTACCCCTTTAAAGTTCTTAACTGTATTATAATTATTTTTGTGAGGAAACCATCTATAAACGTTTGACGTACTTTCCTGAGCAGACCTAGTGGTTACGAGCAGGTGTGGGCTTGTGGTCCAGGTTCATGTGGGTGGGAAACTTCTACCACTGACGGCTTCGTGACCTTTGCAAGCCCTTGAACCCTAAAGCTTGGTTTCCTACCTTCGGAAGTATGGGATAATGGGTTTTTGCCTCTTAGGGCAGCTGTGAGGAGTAGGGGAAGTGCTGGTGAGAGCTCGGGCTTGCTGGGGCCTTGCACACAAAGGGTGGTGGTGATGACCTTGGCTGCCATTGACCCTCATCTCGGCCTCTGGTCATTGATTAGGTCAACTCCTGTGGGGCAAGGGCTACCCCTGCTGAGCCTCCCTGGCCTTGGTGCACTCCTCATTCTCACGTCTGCTGCCATGCGATGCCCAAGTAAATGTATATCTGTGTCCATAAGATTATTTACTTTCTAGACACCTTTTACTTCTCTAATATTTAAGTTCAAGATGATTCAGATAGCTGAAATATCCCAAAATATGTGTTTACAGTAGAGTTCTTATGAGTAACCCTTGATTCAGAATTTGCCTAACGAAGCCCTGTAGTAATACTTAAAACTCTTTACCAAGGTTGAAGTTTTGTTTTTTTCCCCTAAAATATCAAAAGTAGTAGACTATATTGGTCAAATAAACTAGATATTTTCTCGATCTCTATTTCAGATCAGTAGACCTAAAACTATGCCCTGTTAACTCGGACGTGATGCAAAACTTAAAAACAAGCGAACAAAATTTGTATTTCCGGTGTGAGAGTGTGTGTTTATGTGAGTAGAACTTTCGTACCTTCGAAAAAGAAGGGTTATTTAACACAGATACAACAGTGAGCTGTCTAATCCCTTTACCCTTTTCTAGTGTCATTTTTCAGTTCAGATTATGGGACTGGTAGATTTGTCAGTCTGTGATGTGCCCAGCTTATCGTGATTTCAGCAAGGCATTCAATAAAGTCATTCTTAATATCTCTGTGAATTTCCTTTGAGAAAAGGAAGTAGAAATATGGTTGAAAGGGCTGGGGAATAGATGGAATAGACTGAACACCCAGACACTGTCAGTGAGGCTGGATCCCTGTCCACGAGGACTGAGGTCCTCCAACAGTGTCCAATTTTAACGTTTTTATTAATCACTTTATGGAAAAGAAAAAAAAAGTGCTGGGAGGGATTAAGTGTTGGGTGTTCGGGTCTGCAGTGCTCTTTACAGTCTAATAAAATAGCTAAATACAAAGTCTTCCATCCGGCTTCAGAGGAGATAGCTCCTAATCAAAAAAGAAAGATAAATGGTGGGGCTATGGGGCTGATCATTGATGTTTTGAACATAAGCCAGGGTTTGAAAAAACAGCACGTGTTTGTGTGGGGGCTGGTGACTAGAAAAGGAAGTCTGTTCTGCTGCGTCCATCCATCCATGGGCTGCATGTAGTTAGCTAGCTGTCAGTTCCAGGCCCCGCACGCTGGGGGACCTGAGCAGGTCTGGAGGTCACCCTAAGGATGGCAGCTGGGGCGCGGGGCACTGGGCGCTCTGGACGCTGTAGGGAAAACCTGTGAAAGCCCGAGGCTCCCACCTGGAGGGAAGCCTTTTGAAGGACAGATGGGCTTACTGCAGAGTGCCTGGCTCGGGCCAGCAGGCAGAAACTAGAGAGACAGAATTTTGTTGTTTTAGAACTTTCAAGTGGAATTGCCTCATGGTAAAGTGGTGCTTCCTGGGGTCCTGAGCGCTCATCTGTGAAAGGGCGACTCCCTGCAGCTCTGGCTCGCTTAGCAGGGAACCCTGCCTTATGGCAGGGCACTGCTGACGTTCTCCAAAGCTCCTTGCAAACAAGAAGTGCTGCGAACAGTTCAGTAAAGAAGAAAAAATAATAATGTTGGTACTTTAACTTTTACATTGTCTTTAAGGAGAAGAGTCTTGGTTCTGTTAACCTATGCCCTCTCCCTTGTTCCCTTCTCCCCTCCTTCCTCTCTACCTGCCAGCTCACTGTCTCTTGATCGTGGCCACAGCCAACAGCCCCTGCTGTCTTCAGCAGAACTTTCACAAGATACTTCTAGAGATTACCCTAAAACCATATCATCAACTAGAACAATGATTCTTGCTTTTTCTGTACTTTTTTGTTTTAATCACCTCTGTAGATTTCAGAAAGCTGATAACTAAAAATTGCATTCTGTCCTTTGAGAACAGTTTCCACAGGACCTGGTCCCTCTCATAGTTGGTCTCCCCCTCTTCTGTGAAGGCGCAGTGCCATCTACTCTCAGCTAAGGAGGGCGGGGAGGGCACCCTCTGTGTCTTTTCCTGCGCCCACTGCCGTGGGGAGGCTCTGCCCTGAGACCGGAAACAAGCTCGAAGGGAGACACGCAGCCCAGTCCCATGAGGGAGCCGTCTGTTTTCCTCGGGTGCTTGCTCCCCCTTTCCAAAGGCGTCTCACTTAATGATAACCTTTGGTTTGAACCGTGTTGTTTTCCCCATGTGCTGCCCACGGGTACTACTGGGGGGATGTCTCTCTGAGGAAATGGGCCCTTCCACGGGTTGGCACTTTTTATGCCAGTTGAGGGACTTGCGTCAGAGTGGAATAGGTCGTTTCAGTCATGTTTAAGAGTACTCACTTCACACACTTTCCTTGGCGGTTGCATTCTTGTCTTGCCCTCTGTTCCTCGCCCCATAACTGTCTTAGCCTGATTTTTTAACCGCTTGAGTTATGTATTAAAGGGGGATGGGCTCTTCTGGTGCCCCAGATCATTAGCCTAATAATATTTCTTAAAAAGGCACCTTCTGAGAGTCCCTGGCCTGGGCTTTGTGACTAGCACTTTCCACAGCCAGCATGTCCTGGCTGCAGGAGAGCCAGACCTGTGGCCCAGGTCCCAGAAGCTTCCCAGAATCTGCCACACTCTGTTCCTGCCTGGTGAGAACTGGGGGCCCAGAGCCTCTCCCCACCTGAGGCATCACTAACTATGTTATCTGTGGCTCCTTAAGCAACTGTAGACTAGGACAGCCTCCCTGGGGCCCAGGTGGCTCCCACCTCCCACATGTGCCCTGCACGCCCTCAAGGCTCCTCCCTGAGCCAGGAGGGGGGGCTCCAGACACCACACTACTACCTCAGCACCTGCCGGGAGGCACTGTGTGGGCCCAGATCGCCCTGAGACTTGTGCTCAGGGCCAGGGAGCTCTTGGAAACTGGTGTGAACGAGCTCAACCATGGCGTCCACAGGCCCGCCCAGGATGTCCCGTGTGGGCTCTGGTCCGCACCAGTCTAGCCGGCACTGGTCAGAGCAGAGTAAGGCCCGTGTTCACTTTTCTTATCATTAGCTCTGGCTGAAAAGCACTGCACTCCAAACTGTGCATAGAGTCAGAAATTAGAAGTGCTTGTTTACAATAAGAGAGACCTTTTCATAGATTTTTCAAAAGGAGCTTTTGCTGCAGAAGAAACACCAGAGGAAAATATTATTATTATTATTAATCTAGCATATGCTCACTGAATTAGACTCTTAGGCTTTGTAAAAAAAATTATGTAGGCCGTAGTATATGGAGCAAAGGGGTATCATCAGCTTAAAAACAAGCCTTTGGTTTATGTGGGTTTATAGCATTGTCTTCCTATGTGGCACCTCAAAATTCAAGTTCTGCCTGAAAACAGATCACCCCAAATCCATGGGCTGGATCGTTTTATGGTGGGAAATGTGTCGGGTGGCCTTTGATTGAGAAAAGCACAGGTATTTAGGAAACTTGCTTAATAATTAATCATTGGCTTTTTCTGCCGATGGGATCTTTTCATTTTAACTCATCTGTAACACAGCTTTTGTTTGGTTCCTCACCCCTGTGCCCCTTCAAGCCACCAGTGACATAGTCATACTCATTTCGTTTTGAATCATACCATTTGGGAACTGTGACAATCATCAAAAAATAATCTCAGCTTGGGCAGAAATTTTGAACAACCGTTGCAGCCAGTTCTGCAGTTTGTGCTCATAGAACTGGGGATGATCAGCAGACTTAAAAAAGGCACCTCCCCTCCCTTCCCATTTCCTCCCATCCTCACCAGAAACTATTACAGAAGCGCTTCCAGCGGGCTCTGGCAGACTTCATTTTATCTCGTCGTGTCTGTCTGAATGAGACCCACCCATGAAACTTGCACATCCATTGGTCTCCTAGCACTGTTGTCAGTCTTCTGCCACAAGAGAAAAAGCTATGGGGGCAGGGGGGATTCCTTAAAACAGGATTGTAACTCAACCTGACTCTCTCAGACTCGCGGCTGATCTTCACAGTGGGCCTGGGTCCAGTGGATGGCCAGCATCGCTCCTGTTAGCTGGTGCCTCAGTGGTACCAGGTGCCAAATATGTGACAGCCACACTCGTCAAGAACCAGTTTACAGTGCCCTCTTGGTGTGTCATTTTGTTGCATTCAGTACCATAAGGAAATTCTTGTGAATACCATAGAAATACCAAATTCCCAAAACATCACATCAAACTGTTAAACACAGATCTTTGTTTAACCAACATCTCTGTATCTTCTTACATGGTACATACAGAATAGTTTTAATTTAATATTAATATTTAATATTATCTAGTAAGATTCCAAGTTGGGAAGTCTACTTGGGGATGTATTCAGGCTGGGTTGTATTGTGTGTGATAAGGTGTATCCTGATCTTTAAAGAGACACCGACCACTGAAAAACAGGGATTTGCAATGAAAATTAGATAAGCTAAGTGAAAGATCGTAGATAGAGACTTCAGAATACCAGGAGGTTGCAACTTGTACTATCGCGCCCCCCCTTCGCTCCCCCGCCCCCTTCGGTAGTGTAGCAGAGAAGTGCTGTGCTCCTGTGATTGCAGTGAGACGTTGCGCCTCGGACGTCCTGTGGTTCACACGTGTTTGTTCTGTGGAGTGATTTTCTGTTTCTTTGCTTGTATGAAATCTAGCGAAGGTGAAGTGATTTTGAATTAGTAACCTTTCTTACGAAGTTGCTTTATGGTTTACAAGTAATAACTGATGCAAAAAGGATATGTTCACTTTTTCCATCGAGCAGCACGTGCTTGGTCCCCGTGCCTGGTTGCTGCGGGCCGCCTGCGGGCCGGTCCCCCCGCCGTGGGCGCAGGACTCGTGCTGCGGGGACCCGTCACCATTGTGCTGTTCTCTTGTGCCGAGGACCAGTGGAGTGTTTTATCTTTTTTATGTAGTTTGTATTGACTGGGTTTTATAACTGTAAGAAAACAGACACAGAGTGTTGTATTTTGATCTGAAATTTGTGTATGGTAAAGTAATTTTGTTTTATGTATTGGAAGTTCATTTAAAACTTGAAATATTTTCTAGAAGGGTACAGAACAAAATGAATCATCTTTAAGCTGTTTAATTAACCTAATAAAACAATTTGATGGGGAAGGCATTCTAATT
Source organism: Tonatia bakeri (assembly GCA_004024845.1). Lineage (NCBI taxonomy): Eukaryota > Metazoa > Chordata > Mammalia > Chiroptera > Phyllostomidae > Tonatia > Tonatia bakeri. Next base: position 54,915 of record PVIA01006410.1, on the reverse strand, counting down.
GATTCTAATTTTTACAGTGGTTTATGTATTTGGAATATTGCCTTTTTTATGCTACCACTTAAATAGCTGGGTGTCAGCGTTCTGGATCCTTGGCAGCGACGCTCCCAGTCATTGCCTTGGTGCCCTCCAGCCCTGTCAGATAACTCTCCACACTGTCTTCCCCACCACACAGTTCCTAGTTTCCTCTCCTTGGAAGAAAGAGGTGAGACTGGAGAGCAATAGAGAACCTTGATGTCAAGGGTGTAGTTACATAGGCAAATTCCATCGGGAGACTAGAATTCTCTATCATTTCTTCTTGCTACCATGCCAGAGACTGTAAACCCACAAAGACCAGTGGTACTAAAAAAAAAATAATAATAGAAAGTCAAAGCAGGTCCCCACTGAAGGCAAGGGGCAAAGAACTCAGAGAATCTGCCAGTGGTGTTAAAGGTAGATCTGTGAGGTTCCCTGGAGCACTCCTGGAACCACATGGAAAGAAGAAGTGGGATATTCATCTCCAGCTGTACAGCAGGGCACAGCGTTGTCTTGGAAGTTGGTTTTAATTTGTTCTACCTTCCACGCCGAGGCTGTAAGGTCTGCGAACCTCGTTATCACCAGGAAGGGCAAAGGTTGCGGTGGGGCACTTTTCTTTAATCGAAGTCTTAGCCAGAAACGAGTGGCTGGACGTGCAGGGCGTGGTTGGGGTTGCTGGAGAGCCCGAAGCTCTGCCCGGGACGTGCAGGGCCCACCAGCAGCACCGAGGGTCCTGGCTGTGCCCGCTCGCCCGCCAGGAGCCTCTCAGCACCTCCCTTCTTGCCTCTAAAGTGAGACTGAATCCCTAGATTTCCTTGTCTGGAGGGTGAAGGCAGTGGTTCCTCATTGTGTAAAACCAGCACTTTCAAAGGGGAGGATAAATAGGTCACACACACTAGGATTCACAACAACAATAATACAACAACAGGAAATAAGTGTTGCCAAGGACGCGGAGGAGTTGGAACCCTGGTACATAACGTTGCTGGTGGGAATGTGAGACAGTGCAGCCACTGGAAAACTGACAGGCGGTTCCTCAGCAAGTTAAACAGAGTTACCTCGTGACCCAGCAATTCCAGTCCTAGGTGTATGAACCTAAGAGATGTGAAGACAGACTCACATACTAGTAGGTGAATGTTCATAGCAGCACTATTCACACAAGCCAGAAGGAAGAAAGCCCTAATAAAACATCCTTTGGTAGGTGAAGGGACACTCAAAATGTGGTCCATCCATGCAGTGTGCTGTTATTCATTCATTAAAAGGAACTAGGCCCTGACACTCGCTTGAGCCTTGAAAAACGTGCTGAGTGAAAGAAGCCAGTCCCAGAAGACCATCTAGTGCAGGGTTCCGCTGATGTGCGGTGTCCTGAAGAAGCAGATCCAGAGACAGCAGGCGGTGAGTGGTTGCCGGGGCTGCTGGCAGGGAGCGATGGGGAGTGACCGCTGAGAGCGCAGGGTTTCCTTCGGGCTGATGAGACACTGTTTGCACAACACTGTGCATGTGCTAAGTGCCACTGAGTGAATGGTTTTCACACCTGGAAATGGTTTGTGTTCTGTGGCGTTTATCTCAACAGTGAAAGGAAGGAGAGAACATGGGGAGCAAATAAAAAAAGATCAACACTGTGAGTCCTGCGTGTTTGGGAAGACTGAGGGGCTGGGGGGCCCACTTTCATTTCCCAGGTTGTGTGCCCGGTTGACATCCCTGGGGCGACGAGGTGCAGGCCGGAGGGGCCGTGGGTCTGGTGTGTGCCGGGAAGGGGCTCTTGGCATCAACTGCCGTGTGTGTGTCGGTCCGCGTGTGGGGGACCTGCAGGTCAGATCTCCTTCACACTGTCAGGAAGTCAAAAGGAGCCTTTTGAACTACTTTTCTAAGTTAGATTCAAGAGGACTCAACCCACCAGTTCAATGCCAGACTGCAGTTCAAATCCAGTCTCCACCACCAACTCGTTCTTTGGCTAGTTCCTTACCCCCCGTGCCTCAGTGTCCTGGGGACAGTGATGGGACCTCAGGCCACAAGGTCGTGGGGAGAAGCAAACGAGCTGCCTTGGTACCAAGAGCCACACCGGCACACGCTGTCCTCTGCTGGTTATTCGGCTTTTGTCTCTTAGCTCCGTCAGGGCCTCTGGTTCCAGACAGGGCTGAGAGGAGCCACAGTTCGCACACCGTCCCCACCACCTAGCCCAAGCTGCTGCCTCCCCAGCGGCAGTCACAGCCGCCTGTCCGACCCAGGGCACAGCAGGGCGGCAAAGTCCCCGGCCCACTGGTGCTGCCTGCGACCCCCAGGCACTCCTAACCTGTTTGTAGGGCCAGACTCCTCAGGCGGGAGGCGGGTGCTGAGAGAATTTCCAGCCTGGGAATCTTACGGTAAGGGTGGATGTATTTTTATCCAGCAGGATATACTTATCAGCTGTGGCCAGGAAAGGGGAAACTGACTAAGAATTCCAGGCCTGCTGGATTCTCCAGCCACTGTAGCTGCTGTTTCCCCAGTGCAGCTATGAGGCAGGGAGGGAGGGAGGATGAGCAGGGAGTGTCTCTCTGCCTGGGGTGTCCACTCCCCTTAGCCCTCTTTTCCTCCCATCCTGACGTTTAACATCCTAGGCCCTGTAGTGGGCCCTTTGCTGCTAATTGTCATCCTTACGACATCCCTGTGAGATCACTGCGACCCTCAACAGACGAGAAAAGCACAAGCCATTAAGTCACTTGCCCCGAGTCACATCACTCATCTAAGGCAGAGCTGGGAACTGGATCCAGGTCTGTGTGGTACCTGGGCCTGTGGTCTCTCTGCAGCTGTCCTTGTGCCTTTACGCCACCTCTTTGTGTCATGAGGCGCAGTACGGTGGGACGGGCACTGACAAAGTTTCCTCTGTTCTGAGGGTCCCTGCAGCACAGGGCCCTGGAGACTCGGCAGGAGGGGCCAGCTGTGCCGGGGAACCCCTTTCAGCGTGCTCACTCTGCAGGAAAACACTGAGACGCCTTAACCCCTTAGTAGGTGGGGTGGTGCCCCCTCTGCCCACAGCACCTCCATGTCCTAATCCTAGAACCAGTGAACTTGTTGCTTGATGTGGCAAAAGGGAATTGGCAGATGCAATTACATTAAGGATCTTGAGATGGGGAAATGGTCCCCGGTTATCTAGAGGGGCCCAGTGGCATCACAGGGAGTGGGAGCTGACACAGGGCTTGGAGAGATGCAGGGCCACAGGCCAAGGAATGCAGGCGCCTCTAGAAGTGGGAAAAGGCGAAGCAGTGGATTATCCCCTGGGGCCTCCAGGAGGAACCCAGCCCTGCCCGCACCTTGAGTTCAGCCCAGGGAGACCCCTGTGAGACCTCCGGCCTCCAGAACTGTGAGAGAATAAATGTGTTGTTTTAAACCACTGAGTTTATGGTGATTTTTACAGCAGCCATAGGAAGCTTACCCTACCCTGCAGAAGTTCGAGTTTGATTAGTCTGGAGCGGCCAGGAATAGGGCCCAGGTGACTGTAATGTGCAGCCGGAGCTGAGAACCGCCCACGTGTCAGACGAATTGCTTGCAGGGCTGGCAGAATGTCAGCAGCAGAACTGGTGCTGCTTTTCTCTAGATCTGAGCCACTCCAGCATGTACCTCCAGAGGCTGCGGCGGGAGTCCCTGCGCCCACCTGAGATCCTGGAGGCCTCGTTTTACCCAAGCTTCCTTTAGAAATCAGTCAGGACAAGGAATCCCAACAGACAGACCCTCCTGTTTTCACCAGCGATCTGTGCCAATTCCTCTCAACTCTGAAAATCCATCCCCCCAACCCTAATCCCCTCCCTTCACAGTCTGCTTTCTCTGTGTTTGGAGGTCCCACCCTGGCACTCCCAGCCTAGAACCCTCTGCCGCAGTCCCCCTGCCTTGAGTGAAGCCCAGCCTGTATGCTGCCGCCTCCAAACCTCTGCAAAGTGCTTTTTACCCACTGCTCCACCTTAATTTCTGTGCCACTTGACACTTCATCTTCCAATCCCCAAGGCCCCCTGTGACCACAGGACATTGGCACGTACTGTGCCTTTTCACCCAACACTCATCCTGGCCGCCAGCTTCTCATCCTTAAGAGCGAAGCATTGATGGCACCTCGCCTAGGGGACTTCTCTGCTCCTCTCCCCCAACTTTGTATCAGAAGGGCTGAAAATGCTAAAAAGGCCTAAGATGTTCCAAAGGGGTGAAGCGGTACAGAGCATGGACTGCTGAATTGCTTTGAATACAAATCACGCGCCCAGCGGAGATAACAAAATGTGGGCTCTTCTCAGTGCGTCTTTCACTTTCCCACTTTGCATGGAGGTCCAGGTAGGAGAGGTGTTTCACTTCCCTCTGGACGCTGCTGTCCGAGCCATAGGAGCTGAAGAGTCCTGAACAGCAGCGGACCTGAGCCTCAGGGTTAGGAGTCCCTCAGGAGCGGCGAGGACGGTGACAGACGGGAGAGTGACACACACCACGTGCGGGCAGCACCACTCAGCAGATGCTCTGCTGCCTTGTGGCGTGTGGGCCCCACGTTGCCAGACCTTCTGATTTTTCCCAAAAAGCTGGAAAACTTGAGTTTTACATGAACTGCTGTGGTTTCTGATTTATTTAAGTTAATTCAATTTTTCGGAAAAAGTATTACTGTTCACGCAGAACAAATATGTACGCCGGCCCAGTTTCTGACCTCTGTGCTGGCCATCAGCCCGGTCATTCCTAGCCTGGGCCGCTTGGAAGACACTGCCGTAGGAAGTTCACTCTCCCGTCTTCTGACTCCGGGCAGGTCTCGGGACTCACCGTGCCAACCGAAGGCGCAGAAGTGACGTGGTGCTGATACTGAAGCCGGGCTTCAGGTGGCCTTTGCCATTTGGCCTCTGAAACCCTCCAGCCCCGGTTGAGCCACATGGTGACAGTTGGGCTGTAAATGACTTGTAGACAAGACCAGCAGAGAAACTACCCAGCTAAGCCCGGCCCAGCTCACCGAATCGTGAGGAAGTAAATGACGGTCCTTGCAAGCCATACGCTTGGGGCATTATGCAGCAACAGATAACTGATGTATGGCCCTTACAACTCCTCATCTTGGTGGATTTGCTTACTCCTTGTCTCTCCTCCCTGCTCACCTCACTCCCCACACACTGCCTGGAACGCCGGCTCCATTAGCCCACAGACCAAGCCTGTCTTTTCCTGTTGGGTTCCCCGTGCCTCACGCGATACCCAGTGGTGCCCAGTAAGTACTTTGTGGAAGAATGAGTAAACGAGTGTTGAAAGGAGCTCAGCTCTCTACACTCGTGGCTCCTCTTCCACTGTGTTACTGTGAAGAGATAGTTCAGGGAGGGGCCTTAGACCCCCGGCTGGCATGCAGGCACATCCCGTTGCAGACAGTGGGAGAGGTGTGGGCTCACACCCGGGCAAGTTTGGGTGTGGACCTGGAGCCCTCACTGGCTCCAAGCCACAGTGTTCTGTACATGGGAACAGAGGCTGACGCCTGCTGGAAGGCCTGCAGGGAGGCTCAGCAGAGACGCACGTCACACCTGTGACGCATCTCACTCCATGCCCGGCCCCTGGGGCGTTCCGGAAATGCTGGCCCCTCTATGTGTTTGGGGGGAAATGCATTTCAGAGAGCAGGGGACAGGGCTGACTGGTTCTACCTGCACTTTGTCTGCTGTCAGTCTCTAATCCTCCTCTTGGCAAGGCTCAGGCCTCGAGCCCCTGCAGCCGCTCCCGTCCCTGACTACCCCTCCCCAGTGCTGCCAGGGGCCCATCATCAGTGAGGGTGCTCCGGGCCACCTCCTGGGCCTCCCCGGCTCAACAACCAGCAGGACTGTGGTAGTGTGGCCGTCACTTAACACAGCCCTGGCCTGTCTTCTGTCATTTGAATCCCCGCAAAACCTGGGAGGTGTTTTCAGATGAGAAAACATACCCAGGGAGCTGAAGTCATTCGTTATACAGAATGAAGAGCCCAGGTCCCGATGACCTGGGTTTCTCCCACACGTCCCAGGGAAGCCAGGAGACAGCGCACGTGACTTAGAAAGAAACGGGCGGGTCCCTTCTCGGGAATTCTCAGGGATGCTGTCAGTCCGCCCAGGCAGAACTTCCATGGCCCTGGGCAGAGGCAGGGCTGGGATGACTTCATGTTTGGACTGAGGACTGTCAGGATGGGACAAAGCTCGTCTGTGTTTCAGGGCGGGTGACCTTGGCCTGACGGGGTGACCTCCCTTCTCACTGTTGGGAGATGAGATCCAAACTCAATGGGATCCAGGTGCTGAATGAAGAGTGGCATAGACCCCATGGACATCCGAGCATATGCCAGTGTTTCCTGACACCCACTGGGTGCTGCCCACTGTCCCAGGGGACCCAGGACACTGGCTGCTGTGGAAACCCGGGCTGTGTGCACACCACCTTCGCTCGAGTATTGGAATCAGCAGGGGGAGCTCCGACAACCAGCCACACAAGGCCTTCACCTGAGACCAATTAAATCAGAACCTAGAGGGTGGGCCCCACATGGTGGGGGTGGTCTACGGCTGCCAGGGCTGGGAACTGCCCCCCTGGGAATGAAAGCCCACATTTGTTGAGCACTTATCTTATACCAGATTCTAAGAATTTTTTCTTCATATGATCCTCCGAAGGTAGGTACTGTTTTCATTCTCCCTATTTTACAGGCGAGGAAACTGAGGCACAGAGCAGGGGAGTCCTTTCCCCAGTGCTAGGGAGTGGCAGGCCCAGGATTACATCCAGCCAGGCTGGTCCCTGAGCCTGTGCACTTCAGCACTACACATGGCTGCCAGATGGGATAGGACCGGCCTAGTGCACAGAGTAGGGAGAAGAAGATCTGGAAGTCAGAGTGGACCACAGGCCAAATACAGATGTCACTCTTACAGGGGGAATGTTGGGGGTCTGGGAGTGGGAAAAGTCTGAGTTCACGTCCTAGGCCTGCCGCTCCCCAGCCAAGTGACCCTGGGCACAGAAGATGTCCAGCATGCCTGTGCTTCGATCTCTGTGGGCAGACAGTGCACGCCCACCTCAGACAGAGCTGGCGAGACAGCAAATGGGAACAGCCAGCTCAGGGCCTGGCAAACAGGGAGGGGACATCCAGTGGGGGCTAATTCTGCACTATCTCAGGTGTGCCTCCCGAGAGAAAGCCTGAAGGGACTCCCGTCAGACCTGCTGCATCCTTGTGAAGCTCCGGCAGCCTGGGACTCACCCTACAGAGCAAAGATGGTTTGCTTTGGAAGGATGTTATTGGAAAAGGTTGTTCTTCCCCAACCAAGGAATGAACTTTTCTAAATCAATTGTCCTGATCACACAGAATTGTCCAAAGCTTCTTCACTTCCACGAAGTCCTGTCTTCCTCCAGAGGGAGTGCTGGGGCCAGGATGTCTAGGAATCCCCGATGGCCCACCCTGCAGCCCTGAAGGCCACACAGGAACTTGGGGTGCGCATGTGCCAGGCTCTGTGACTCTGGCGTCAGCCCCAGTCCAGTTGCTACTCAAGTGTGCAGCCCCCAGCGGAGCTGTCCCAGGGATGGCCGAAGGTAAGCGGCTCCGCTCTGCTTGCCGTCCACAAGTACACGAGCCCAGTTAGGACATCCCCACCTCCTCTGGGGGCCACAAGGGGTCTCCATGTGTTAGGGGCACCTGTGCTCTGGCTCAGCTGAGGGACCAGAGAGGCAAAGGAGAGAGAGCCATGGTCTCAGAGTCCAGCCCAGGGTTTGACACCTGTGGTGCCGGGTGCCTTTCGGCTTGGGACTTAATCTTTGGGAACCTTAGTTTTGTCATCTGAAAAATAGGCTTGATAATAGAAATGATTAAACTAGGTAATGTCTAGTCATACGCTCAATGAGTTAAGTAAGAGTAGTTCTAGGAGCGGGGGGCCACCAGGTTGCCTAAAGAGTAGTTCTAGTCACTAAACGTTTTAATACTATGATTATTGTGGGCTACTGTGAATTCAATATCTAGTAAACCATACCCACTATCTAACAGAATATTCAATAAAATATTCACGATGTGTAGTATTTATACCCATTAAAAACTGTCTGATGAATAAGTACAAGTAGCAGTTACATCCACTGGAATAATTTTAATGCCATGCTGCTCATGGTTCCTGTGAATCCGAGAGGAGCATGGCATGGTGGTGTCTGTCCTCAGGGCAGACCCCCACTGATGGGGCACAAACATGGAAATGAAAAGCGGAGACTCCTCTGATCTGTGTCTTCTTTCTCATCGGCTGGGGACCGGCCATCTTCTCCTTGCCACAGCCACCCCCTGACCAGGTGAGGAGAGAGGAGACTCTCTCCCCACGCTGCCTGCCCTCCCTGTCACAGATGTCCAAATGTGTGATTCCAGAAGCAGATGCGAATCACATGGCAGGCGATGGAAATGTCCAGCAGAGGGCGCCCCACATCCACGGGGCTCCCATTTGCGCCTCACTGAGCAGAGCCTGGCTCAGGGCAACACAGGACCAATTTCCTCGATGCTTCTTTGCTCATCCAGGCCGCTGTCATGTCTCCCCTGGACAAGCCAGGCCACCTCTGTTCCCCCACCCTATTCCCCAGATACAAGCAGGCTCCCGCCTGGCTGCCCTGCCTCTGATCTTGGCCCCTCCTGTCCATCATCCCTCCTGTAGCCAGACTGACTTTCTAAAATGCAAATCTGGTCACGTTGTTCCCTGCTCAGCATTCACCAACCGCTTCCCATTAACTCTGGGATTGAGTTCCAGCCTCTCAGCGTGATGTGTGGGCTTTGGTCACCTGGCCAATGCCTGGCTGGCTCCTCATCTTCATCCCACTAAGGGATAGCCAGGACCCAACCGGGGGTTCCAGACAGGCTGGAAATTGGACGGTCCTCTCCATAGTTTGTAAATGTTTTCACATTTATCCAAGAGGAAATGACATTTTTATTAAGGCCATCGTGTGTGTGTGTGTGTGTGTGTGTGTGTGTGAGTGTGTGTGTGTGTGAGAATACTTGGGCTTCAGAACATGCCCTCTCTTCACTGTGACCTGCCAGTGGATCAGGAAGTGCCTTTCATTTGGTATCTCCCTGCCCACCTCGGCAGGTGATGGTGGTCACTCACACTCCTTCAAGACTGACTGCATTTTAGGTGGATTCAGCTTCACAATCTCCTTCACCATAAAGAGCCTACCCCTTCCTGGCCAAACCAGGGTGTCCGCGTGCTGCTCTCAGAGCTGCTCACGCAGGACCCACGCAGGCGGCTCAGCAGCAGGCAAAGGTCCTTGTTATGCTTCCGCCTGAGGGCACGGCTTTGGAAAGGGTAGTGTGACATTCAGGTCCCCCTCCTGGTTCATTCGTGAAGTATGTGTGCTTCTGGGTGGGCCCTGGGCTGGCCGGTCCCTCCACTGCTGGCAGCATCACCAAAACTTTCCCCCATCTCCTGACTTAGGGGCTTGCAAATGTTCAGACCTGGTGCTTCTTTTATAAAACAAATATTTTGTAACATGGCTTTCTGTCCTGAAGTTGAATTTATATACATATAATTCACCTGTACATGTGATTTCTCAAACATCGGTATAATGCCGTAATTATAGCAGGAAGGAGGGGGTTGTAAAGGAAGGAGGTTTCCACAAGTGGGAACACTAGACCCACTCAGAGAAATCAAGAAGGAATCAGGTTCTCGCTCAGATTCCAGAAGCCCCAGGCAGGGAACGGCCACAACTGCAGGTGGTCACAGGTGTGCCCTACGGGCGAGGCCTCTGGTGACGTCATTTTCCGAAATGGTGACCAGCTCTTGGTCACTGTCCAAACGAAACAAGAACAACCTTCCCTCAGTTGACACAGTGGTTGCACTTCAAGAGAATTCAGTAACTCTTAATACTGGCCAGGAAAAGAAGATTTGCATATACATGTACAATGACGTTAGATTCTAAATGCCAATAATTCCCAGCAGGGAACCATTTTCACCTACATGACTCTGGTGGCCGTCAGTCTGTCATGTGGAACGCAGGGCTGTTTCTGTCCAAGGGGACTGGTCAGCACAGTGCAGGGTGTCCAGCCTCCCTGACCACTGCCCCCACAAATGCCAGTGGCTCCCACACACATTACTGAGACAAATGCCAGCCCTGGGCCTATTCTGCCCTCAGGAGAACAGTGGGCTAGCAGGTTGGCTGCCCCCCAACCCCAGGTCTTGGCTCAGGGCTGTTGTCTTCCTCATTCTCTTTGAGGGGAGCGCCTGCTCTTTCTGAGGGTCTTCACGCACCCGTCATCCCTCCAAAAAGCCTCCCCTGATCCCACCCACCATGTGCTGAGAGCCTTGGTAACTTGTCCGTCTCTCCCCAGGAGGCCAGGAGCTGACACCCTTCACCATGGAACCCCCAGCTGCCCTCAGCACCCGGTGTGCAGTGGGGTTCTCGTAGATGTTGGCCAAGATGTGATTCCTGGTAGCGGCTCCCGGTTTCTGTGCTGTGCTCACATGACCCTCACACCCGTCCAGGTGTTCTTATTCCCACGTTTCAGACGAGGAAATGGAGGCTCAGAGAATCCCAGCGACACACCCAAGGTCACACAGAGATCTAGGATACAAACGTGGAACTTCACTCTCTCTAGAGAAGCATTTTCTATTCTCCCTCACTGCCCTCTCCACACCCCAGCACTTTCCATTAGACTCAGTAAGGGCCCTGCCCTTGGAGGCATAGAACCTGGGGACTCTAGCCCTTCCTGGACACCTGCCCCACCCCCAAGCATGGCCATGCTCCCTCCTCCCAGTGTCCCCCACTGTGTCCTCCACTGTCTCCAGCTGACCTGACCTTCCAGCCCCTTCGACGCTGCTCCCTCACCCCATCACTCACCCTCTCTCCACCCCAGCCCCCAGGGCTCTCTCCCTGCCCCTGCTCTGCAGTCTGTGTTTGAGCCTGGGATCCTGCCACCTCTGGTGGTGGAGTTTGGAGGGTGCTGCCCACACCTGACTCCTTACTTTCTCCCAAGTGCCTCCTGGGGGTGACAGCACTGGGCTGGGCCTGTAGCCCACCCATGACCATGTGTCCAACCCCCACACCTGGCTGGGCTCTACCCGTGCCAGGGAGCAGAGGAGCAGGCAGGGCACATTTCAAGACTGCCGAGCGATGGGGGGTGGCTGGCGATGCCCACCAGGCTCAGTGTCCAGCATCAACACCACACTGTCCCTTTGTCCGCTCACCCAGGACAGGGTTGGCTGCCCATCCTCTCTTCCCTCACTTCCTGTGCAGGTGGCTGCGGAGCTGCCCCGCACTGGCTGTAGTGGCAAGGAGCAGGGGCGCTTGGTGGACTTCGGCGTCTCGGAAGGAGCAGCCCAGCCTTCTCCCTTGCTGGCTACGGTGACATGGAGCTGATCATGTAGCCTCGCTGAGCCTCAGTTTCCTCTTCCGGGAACTGAGGCAGTGGAGGCAGATGCTCTCCAAGGTCTCTTGTGCCTTCCATGTTTTCAGATTCACTCCATACCAAAGCATTCTAGAATGAGACATCTGGTACCTTGTAGGACATCCTCTGCCCCACCATTACTTTCTTTAATTTTTTTTCTATCCACACCCAAGGACATTTTTTCATTGCTTTTAGAGAGAGTGGAAGGGAGAGAAATATCCCACAGGCGCCTGGACTGGGATCATATGTGCCAGACCTGGGGACTGAACCCACCACCCAGGTGTTTGCCCCAACGGGGAATCGAATCCCGACCCATTCGTTATGGGACGACATACACTCCAACCACAGGGCCACACCAGCCAGGGCTATTTTTAATTTTTTCCATGAAGGTATAACTGAATACGCTGTAAATAAAAACGTCTTGAGTGCGCGCCTTGGCCCGTCTGTTTCCGCTCCGCCCTCGGCAGATGCTCAGGTTGTTCACGACTGGCTGTGAGTGTTTCCTTGCATGTTAACTTTACTCTGTTCAGGTGATATCGTACGTTACCCCCCGGAATCCAAAACGGACTGCGTTCATTTTCTGGGGTTATTGTAACAAAGGTCACAAGCCGGGGGGGCTTCAACAACAGAAATTTATCTGCAGAGACTTTTTTCCCCAAATAAGGTGGTATTCACAGGCTTTGGGAAGTAGGACATGGACGTATACGGGGTCCGGCAGAAGTGACGCCTCTGTGGGTGTGGTTGGTAGGGTGGGGATATGGGTGTAATAATTTCTAGTTTTAATTTGAACACTTCACCTAGAACATCATATGGTGTGCTTGAGTGTGATATTGTTATGTTATAGAATTATGTGCTTGTGATTGTGTAATAAAAGATTGTGCAGAAAGGGGTGTTACTTGTGCCGCACCTGTATTTGAGGAGGGGCACCATTTGACTCACGACGGATACCAAATGCATGGCGCGGAGGTGAATGCCCTCCCACCCCTGTCCTCCAGGCACCCAGAGCCCCCCACAGAGTCCAAGGTGCCCTTCCAGAGAGTCTGTGCCCATGTACGAGTATAGGCACATGTGTAGGTGTGTGTCATTTTTCATGAAGGTTTTTTAAACTTACTTTTTAGAGAGAGGGGAGAGAGAAAGAGAGGGAGAGAATCACTAATGTTCGAGAGACGCAGCGATCAGTGGCCTCTCACACGCCCACAACTCCCGTGGCCCTGGCCCGTTACCCAGGCCTGTGCCCTGACTGGGAATCAGATTGGTGACCTTTCGGTTTGCAGGCTGGTGCTCAACCCTTTAAACCACACCAGCCAGGGCTGAGTGTGTCATTTTTACACAAATCATAGCATTCTCTACACACTTTTGCACTTGGCCTTTCTTTCTTTTCTTTTCTTTTTTTTTAAAGGTTTATCTTATCCCAGAGAGACAGAGAGACAGACAGACAGAGAGAGAGAGAGAGAGAGGAACATTGATGGGAAAGAGAAACATCCATTGGCCACCTCCTACACGTACTCCAACAGGGGATTGAGCCAGCAACCCAAGCATGTGCTCTGATCAGGAATTGAACCGGTGATCTTTTGGTTATGGGACACTGCTCCAACCAACTGAGCCACGCCCACAAGGGCAGCACAGTGCTTGGCCTTTCTTAATGTATCTTAATTGTCATCCCGTAACCATACAGCTGCTTCACTCTTTTAAATAGCGACATAGTACTCTGTTGTATGGATATACCAGTTTTTATTTAATTATACCCTTCCCAAAAGATATTCAGATGGTTTCTAATCATTTGCTATTTCTGCCAGTGCCACAGAGACCACCTGTATGAGTGATTTCTTTGTCCACAAGCATGAGTCTATCTGTGCAGCAAATTCCAAGCTTCCCTTCCTTGCTTTTTAAAAGACAACATGAGAAGATTTAAAAATATCTTTCATTTAAAAAAATATTCTCTTAGTCCCAGCATACCTGATACTCTGCATATTTCTTTGCAGCCTTGTCCTCACTCAAAAACATTGTATAAAACTGCAGGCAGAAGGCATCCATATTTTCACTCCGTTCTGTAAGACACTGCTTACATGGTGCGAGTCCTCGGTGTTGCCCGGAGCCGTCAGCCGCACTTCCACGGCTGTGTGACCACGTCCCCGGGCGGGTGGGTCATGCGCCCCACACGGGAAGCCGTCGCACGTGTGGGTTCTTCAGGCCTATTTTTCTCTTCCAGGTAATGCTGCAGAGAACATTTTCTTTCCAAAAGCTTTTCAGTAATAAAAAAAATAGAGTAATTTCCTTAGGATAGATTTTCAAGCACAGTATTATCAGTCAAAGGCGATGAACAATTTCACAGCCTAACTAACTACGCTTGGGCAGATCGCTTTCCCCAGGGGACGGTCAGCTTGGCACTGACATGGGGGTGCCCAGCCTGCCTCGCTCACTAGCCCTGACCCAGCTTCGGGGCCTAGCTGCTCTTACCAAAAAGAGCGCATGTGGGGACTTCCTCAAAGTGCTTTGATCTGGGTGCCTTTGACTTTGTGTCTGCCCCACCCGTGCGCTGAGGGTTCTGAGGGACCCAGCTCCGAACCCGGTCTCAGGGTTCTCAGAACACTGAGCATCCAGTGCTAACGCAGGCGTGTCCCGGCAAACCAGGATGCACTGATCAGCCTCGTCAGAGTCGGACGGTGCCATTGACTCACAGAGACTTGTTGGGGGTGGACAAGGACTGTTGGCCCCTCCTGACACACTGCTGCTAAAGCCAGGGTGGGTGGCGACCACCTGCTTGTCAGACCCCACCCCTTTCACACAGGCACCCCCGGCGGCACGCCAGGGCCCAGAATCGGGCTGCACAGAGTAGGTGCTCACTAAATAGGCCCTCAGTGAATTCACGGATGGTTCTGACCCTGATCACACACAGGCTCTCCTTTCCTAGTCCACCACGTCTTCCCAGAAAGGGGCATCATTCAAAACAATTGGAAATCCACTAAAATGGTGCTTGGATGGTAGTTTCTCAGACAGTTAGTCAGTGGGCCGAGGCAGTCACCAGTGGTCTGTTTCACACCATGCCAGGGAGTCCCCTGGCTTCCCCCCACCATGGCCCTGGTGTCCCAAACTTCTTCCCCCGGCCCCCTCTCCCAGTCTGCAGGCACCCTCTGCACGGCTCTTGCTCCCTGTCATTTGCGGGGCTTTCTGAGTTGGCCAGTTCCGGTGGGTGCCCCCACACCCCACCTTGGCTCCCAGAAGCCCTCCACCCCCAGAGCCCCAGGATGCGTGCAGGTGGGGGTGGGCTGGGAATAGCAACTCTGGCCACTCCTGCGGTTGAATGTTTCCCATCAGTTTATTTAGTCTTTGAATTTCCTCCTGGGCCCTTGTGAGGGTCCAGGCTCTGAGATTCATTTGCCATTTTCACTGGAAACTGGGTGCATGTTGTCTCACTGGCTGCCACTTTCCTGGCATGTTTTTGTTCTTTTATATTACCACAAAGTCAAAGATGAATTTTCTGTTTCTTTATGAAAAAAAAATAGAGAAAGTTGCTATGTCGTATTGTTCTTTTAAAGCCTGTGTGTGGGCATGCCTGCAGACCTGGGTGAAAGATGCCTTCTGAACCTCACCTTGCTTGCAGGGAAATGCCACAGTGGCGGCTGGGGAGGGGCGCGGTGTGCCAGGGGGTGAGGGAGTGAGGAAGCTCTTGCTCAGACTCTTGGGTGCCTTTCTTGCATGGATCCGACCCTTGCCCCTCAGCTCATGGGCATGTGGTGTTTGTTGAATGCATGAATTTTACCTTATTTCTTTCAGTCCTACCCAAGAAGTGTAGCATCCTAGATACTTCTGAGGCCTCGACTTCAGGGGGCTCTTATATTCAGGTCTTATCTCCCACGTATAAGGGGGTAAAACTGGGTGTTTTCTTTCCAGGCACGTTTTTAGACTATTACTATCCATTGATGTTTACAAAGAAGACACATAGTGTTTTTATGTTTTCAGACTTTATGTAAGTCATTCTAGACTGCATGTTGTAGCTGGCTTTTGTTGCTAGTGTCCACTATCTTACAGTATTTTCTTGGTCAGATGTCCCACCATGGAGGAGTCGTTCTTTGGCTGATGGCTGTATTAGCTTGCTAGGGAACCTTAATAAAATATCACTCAGGGGCTTAAATAACAAAACATTATTGTCTCAGTGCTGGAGGCTGGAAGTCCAACACCAAAGTGTCTGCAGGACTGGCTCCTTTGGAGCCGTCTCTCCCTGGCTGACAGACAGCGCCTTCTCGCTGCATCCTCACACGGTGTTCCCTGTGTGTCTGTGTCCCCATCTCCTCTTCTTATGAGGCCACCAGGCGTACTGGATTAGGGCCCAGCACCTTGACTTCGTTTCATCGTAAGTATTTCTTTAAAGACCTGTCTCCAAACAGATGCGCATTCTGAGGTGCTGGGGTTAGTGCTTTAACATATGAGTGGGGGTACTCTCTTAATCCCGTAGCGCGTAGAGCGAAGGGAGGTGGCTCCTTTCCAAACTGGTGGTACCAACTCACATTTGCCAGCAGGACGTCATTTAATTTGCACCCTCCTGCCAGTTTTCTTAGTGAAGTTGAACATCTTTTTATATGTTTGGTTTCTGCCTTGGGGAATTTTCTATTTGAACCTTTGCCCACTTTTTTCAGTTGAGTTGAGAGTATTTTTCATATTGATTTGTGGGAATTCTTTTTTTTTTTAAGATTTTATTTATTTATTTTTTAGAGAGGGAAGGGAGGGAGAAAGAGAGAGAGAGAGAAACAGCAATGTGCGGTTGCTGGGGGACATGGCCTGCAACCTAGGCATGTGCCCTGGCTGGGAATCGAACCTGCGATGCCTGGTTCGCAGCCCGCGCTCAATCCACTGAGCTACACCAGCCAGGGCGGAATTCTTTATAAAACCTGGAAACTGGCTTGCATGGTGAGACTAGTCTGCTGCTCCATTGCTGGGCTTCACACTAGTGCCCTTTGACGTGCAGAGGTTTTTCTTTGAACGCAGTCAAATGCTTCAAGCTCCGAAGTTTCTCCTGTTTAAGAAATCCTCACTACACCAAGGTCATGGAAATCCTTATGTTTTCTAAATAATTGCACGTTTTGTTTCTCACGTCTTGGCTTCAGTCCACCAGGAATTATTTGCGTGTGCAATATATGGAAAGAATCTAATCCTGTTTTCCCAGCTAGATGGCCAAGGGGTGCACCCACCCCAGTTTGTGGTCTGGCTTCCCCGGTGGGCTGAGGGCTGGATGTCCTGTCC
The DNA here is from genome assembly GCA_004024845.1 of Tonatia bakeri. Lineage (NCBI taxonomy): Eukaryota > Metazoa > Chordata > Mammalia > Chiroptera > Phyllostomidae > Tonatia > Tonatia bakeri. Next base: position 38,360 of record PVIA01006410.1, on the reverse strand, counting down.
TCTAACATCGACACCCCCTGCACACCCAACGACCTCCGCCCTCCCTCCGGAAGGGCTGAGCACTCGGCAGGGATGCCTTAGCCTGCTCCAGAGGTGAGCCCCGCTGGACCTGCAGCGGCGGCTGTGTCCTTCTGGAAGGGGCTGAAGAGATGGGGACAGTATTAGATGGGGACAGTATTAGTTACCTGTGGCTGCTGTAACAAATTGCCACAAACTCCTGCCTCAGAATAACAGAAATGTATTCTTGTATTCCAGGGGCTGCATGTCTGAAGTCAGGGTGCCAGCAGGGTGGGTTCCCTCTGAAGACTGCAGGGGGGATCTGTCCTGGGCCTCTCTCTTAGCTCCTGCTGGCTGCCAGCAGTCCTGGGCATCCCTTGGCTTGCAGCTGCACCACTCCAGCCTCTGCGTCCACCTTCCTGTGGCCTCCTCTCCAGGTCCGTTCACCCTTATGTCCTCTTCTAAGGCCTTGTCATGGGATTCGGGACCCCCCGCAATCCTGGATGAGCTTGTTTTGAGATCCTTAATTACATTTGCCAGGACTTCTTTTCAAATAAGGTCACATTCACAGGTTCTGGGTAGACATACCTTTTGGGGCCGCCGTTCAAGCCCCTGCAAGGACGGCCCGTGCAGTAGGAGAAGAGCCAGCACTCCCGGGGGTGGGACAGGAGCACTTCTCCTGCCCTCGTTCCCCTCACCCACACGCACTCCCTTCTGGCTCCGGTGCTTAGTGAACGGCCCGCAATCTGCCTTTTCCTTTCGTTTCCTGCCCCCACTCCCAAATCCTAGGTTGAGTTATTCCCACTCCTGGGAAATACGTCTTAAGGAACGGATTCAATGGCATGAAGAAAATCCTCTCTTTGTTGTTGCTTTGTTAATAATATTGAAAAGTTGGAAACAACTCCCAGGAGAGGAGGTAATTACTTAATTACTGCTATAACATTCATTCACGTAACCTCATCTGGAGACTGAGAAGGGGCCTTGGGAGGGGGGGAGCAGAGAATGGGAGGTGCAGCAGCTGCCTTCAGCGTGGGGGGTGGGGGTGGGGGGTGTGCCACAGGTGGCGACCCACAGATTATATAATGCCAATTAGGAACTGGGCATGGAGGGAAATCTCAGGCATCGCTCAGGCCCCTATGCTAGTCTGAGTCCCTAATGCTGAGTGCAGGGGATGAGCTGACTCAGGTGGACCCGGCAGAGGTGAGGGTCGGGGGAGGTGTTGGGAGGAGGCCCCGGCATAAAGTTGGCAGGCATCACTCTGTCTCTCTGGGACCCATGAGTAGTTACCTAGATTACAAAATCATGGCCACATGGAAAGGCTTAAAATTAGGTAAAAAATGCAGCATAACATAAAAATGATTCAGAATGGTGAAAAAGAGAATTGCCATGTGAGCCAGCAGTCCTACTTCTGGGCATGTGGCCATTGAAAACAACAACATGGACAGGGATTCAGAGAGGTGTGTGCTCCTGTGCACAGCAGCAGCACCGTTTGCGATGGCGGGAAGGTGGGAACAACCCAAATGTCTATCGACCAATAATGGGTAAACAAAATATGGTGTATATGCACCCAAGGGGTGGGCAAAGTAGATTCGCCTGCAGTTGTGAGTACACAAGCAGTTTATTCTTGTATTATCACTTATTCTTGCATTATACATTTTTCCATATGAACAATTGCAAACCTCCTTTTGCTCACTCCTGTATGTACAATGAAACATTTCTCAGCCTTAGAAAGGAAGGAAATTCTGACACACGCTACGACGTGGACGGACCTGAGGACATTATGCTGATGAAACAAGCCAGTCACAGAAGGACAAGCACTGTGTGATGCCCCTCACACGAGGGACCTGGGGGGTCAGGCTCAGAGACACAGAAAGCAGGACGGTGGGTGCCGGGAGCTGGGCGAGGGGAGTGGGGAGTTCGTGTTTAATGGGGGCAGAGCTTCAGTTTGGGAAGACGGAGAAGTTCCAGAGATGACGGTGGAGACGGTTGCACAACAACAGGAATGTACTTAATGCCACTGAGCTGTGCACTTAAAGTGGTTAAAGTGGTAAACTGAAAATGGTTAAAACGGTAAGCTCTATGTTATGTGTGTTTTACCACAGTTTTCTCAGAAAGGGAGCCTAGTACAGCAGCCATTCGGTGCAGGGGTTCAGACCACAGCCAGGCCCCTCATGTGCTCCCCTGCTGGTCAGGGCGGTGTCCCTGCTCTTGCTGGGCTGCGGTGCAGCATCCGGGAAGAGGACGGCCTGCTGCCCTCCTGGAGGCTGCAGGCCAGGGGCAGACGGACCATTACCGAGTCACACCACCAAATGCGTGCGCGGGTTTTCTCGCAGTCATGAGCTCTGTGGCCTTGGACAAACCCCTTAGCCTTTCTGACTTTGATTCCTTCTCTGTATCAACAGGGACAACAGTGTGGCCTAATGATAATACTGGAGGATGAAGGGCCTCCTCTGGATCGCCCAGGTGACAGCGCGTGGCTTGGGTGGCGCTCCACCTGTGTTCGTTAGCTCCCTTTCCTAGTGACACGTCAGAAATACACGCCTCAGGACGCATCTGTGTCATGCAGAGATGGGGTCAGGCAATATATATACTTCTAAGTCATTCAGAATCCTTTTTTTAAAAAAATTTCAACATCCTTTTACATGCATAGAAGACCTAGGAGGATATTCACCAAAATGTGGAGAGTGGGTGATGGGACGTCAGGTAGGAATTTTCTAGAATTCCTGCTCGGGGTTCTACCAGCTGGGTGATCTCGGGCAAATAACCCGACACGTGTGAACAGTTTCTTCCCCAGCAAGATAATAGTATCTGCCAACAGAGTGCTGATTCCCTCAAATAAACTTTTTGTTACTGGCCCTTTCCAACCTTCACAAAAGAAGGAACAGTCTAACGAGCCTCTGTCACCCAGCTTCAGCAATTAGCAATTCATTACCAATCTCATTTCATCTCTACCTTCCCTGCTGGTTATTTTAAAGCAGATCTCAAATAGAGAGACTCTTTTACAAGTTTGTTTATTTTTTAGTCCTCACCAGAGGACATGTTTATTGATTTGAGAGACAGACACACATTAATGTGGGAGAGAAACATCAATCAGTTGCCTCCCCACACACCCTACCCCGGGATCGAATCCACGACTTTTCATTTTATAGGACAATGCTCCCACCAACTGAACCACCTGGCCAGGGCCAAATAGACAGACTCTTAAAAAAAAATCACAATACTATTATCACACCTACAATTTCTTGAAAATAATTTAAAATCACCTAATATCTAATCATCTAGTCATTGAATATCTACCCATTGTCCCATCTGCACTTGTCCCACAAATGTATTTTTAATTTGATACGCTTGAGTTAGGATCCACACATTCCTTTTTGTTATATATACATCCTCCCTGCCAGCATTGTATTAAGATAGTTTTCAAACACCCAGTGACACTGGAAGAATGTACAGTGAGCTCCGGCCTCACCCCTGATTCAACCATTAACACGTTACTGCACTTTCTTTGCCACGTGTCCACCCATGTGTCTCTCTCTAGTCAATGACACTTTTAAGTCTCTTCATTTAAATATCCCCTCTCACCTTTTTTCCTTACCATGTATTTATTTTCTTTTTAAGATTTTATTTATTTTTAGAGAGAGGTGGAGAGAGAAAGTGGGAGGAAAACATCAGTGTGTGGTTGCCTCTTATACGCCCCCTACTGGGGACCTGGCCCACAACCCAGGCATGTGCCCTGACTGGAAATCAAACTGGTGACCCTTTGGTTGCAGGCTGGCACTCAATCCACTGAGTCACTCCCACCAGGGCTCCTTACTATTTATTTGTTGAAGAAACCAAGTCATTTGTCCTGTAGATTTTCTCATTTGAGGATTCAACGAGCTAATATGTGTGTGGTGCTTAGAATATATTAGGTACCTAATATTTATTATTTGTTTTTTATTTATCTATATATCCTCCAAAATATATATTATATAGTTTGTATTTATCTCTATCTTATCCGGTGAAAATATATCATTTTTGTAACAACCACAAATTTTAAAAGTCCCCGACTCCTACAACTTCTCATAGCCACGTTGGTTTGTAAGCCACACATGGGGGTTCTGTCTTCACTTCGCTTGCTGGGTCCGTCCCATGTATCAGACCCTCAGGAAGGACCCCCAGCACCAGGCAGTTGCAGGTAGCAGAATAACGGGGTGTGGGGGTGAGAACGAGAGCCAAGGGGGCTCAGTGGAAATGGCCAGGGGGAGTCTGGGCCAGGAACCTGGATCAGCCCCTCCCCTGGGGCTGAGGATGGTGACACCAGGAGGGAGGCCCAGAGGAAGCTTGGACAAGGTGTGAAACGCTGCCAAAGTCCTGAGAGAGGGTGGAAGCAACACACATATCATTAGGGATGGAGCGGGAACGCACAGCCTGGCTCCAGGGGCTGGGGCAGATGGAACAAGAGAAAGATGAGCCTCCCAGGGGATCTGACAGCACAGACTCAGACAGCAAGCAGACAGATGAGAAACACACAGGTACGTGGTGCCTTCCTCAGCTGCTACAGGAAAAAAGCTGGAGACAGGTGGGAGGAGCTCTGGGCTGAGGGAGTCTGGAGCTCTGAGCCTGGTTTTGCAACCCATCACCTGTGTGGTCTTGGGTGAAGGTCCTTCCCTTCATTCAACCTCTGTTTCCCCCATCTGCAAAATAGCATGGTGGCCTGGGAGCCCCCTAGGGGTTTGTTCTAGGTCTGGCAAGGCAACTGGTCTATCCCATTGCCCGCTGGGTTGCAGGAGAGGGTTGAGGTTGCTGGGATTTGAATGTGTCGGTGGCCCTTTTAGCACTCTTCCTTTCAAGATGGCAAATACCAGGTAAAGGCTCAAAACTATGAGTCACCAGATCAAAGTAAGGCATGCACAGGGTCCAGTGTATACTGTCCAGTCCCCACCCTGTCGCTTCCCCAGCCTGTGGTCTTAGGTAGTACCTTCCAAGGTATTGATGATGTCTGTTGTGACCGAAGGAATGGGCAGGGCGGGCTCTCCCACCCTGAGCCCACATCCAGGGCTTCTAAAACTAATCCTCAGGGCAAACTTGACTAGTTAACCTCAGAGTGAAATCTGCCTAATATTTTAGCCAAACAAAATGGAAAAGTGAATACATGTAAAAATAAACCACTTACTTGCATTCCTGGCCCGAGACCCAGCCACCTGCCGACCACTGCCATTGTGCAATTACAGGCCAGAGGTCCCACTGGCCAGCTTTGATTCCTGGGTCATTTTTGTCTGCGCTGAACGAAATTCATTAGCCTGTTGTGAGCTGTTCAGGTTTAATGCCTCCAAAATTGCCTGTGGAACTGGAGTGTGGTGGAGCAGCACAGATACTGGCTGTCCGTAGGCATGGAGCCTCCCTATCAGCTTTCCCCAGAGTCGAGCTACGTGCCGCCTGGGGAACCTGCAGTGGGTCCTCCCGAATCACAGCTGTTCCCTGTGAACGCTCTGGTGTGAGTGTGAGGCCAGGAGGGCAGACCTGTGTCCTCTCCTGTTCTGGAGAAAGAGGGATGAGTGGCACCCAGCGGGGCCAAAAGGAGGCCTGGGGGCTGGGGAGTGCCATGGTGAGAGCCACCGGGGTGCAGAGACAAGTGGGCCTTCTGCGGCATGCCGGTCTTGGGCTCTGTAAGGGGTTGAATTATGTCCCTCAAAATGAGGTTGCAGTCCTAGCCCCCAAGCTTCAGACTGTGACCGTATTTGGACACTGGGCAGTTGCAGATGGAGTAAATTAAGATGAGGTCATGTGGGGCTAGGGTGGGCCCCTGGTCCGACATGACTGTGTCCTTATAAAAAGAGGAAGTTTGGACACAGCGGCACACAGGGAGAGTGCCTGGAACATGAAGGCAGAGGTTGGGGTGAGACATCTGTCTACAAGCCAAGGAAAGTTGAAGATTGCCAGCAAACCCCCAGAAGCTGGGGGAGAGGCCTGGAACAGATCCTTTTCTCAGCCCTCAGAAGGCACCAACCCAGCTGACACCTTCCTTGGTCTTGAACTTCCAGGCCCCAGAGCTTATGAGAAAGTAAATTTCTGTTGCCTAAGCTCCCCTCCACCCTGTTTGTGGTGCTTCGTTACAGCAGTCTCGGGACACTGCTTGGGGGGCTGATGGACCAGAATCCCAGCTCGGCTGTTTTCTGTCTGGGAGATCTTGGGCATCTTACTTTCCTTCTTTGAGCCTGGGGCCTGGGGCCCAGAACCAGAACTCCGAGGCCTGGCTGGACAAAGACTGGTCGGGTCAGTCAGATCCCTTGCCTGGATGTTTGGGGGTGGGAAGCTGGGCAACAGTGGACACTTAGCCCTGGGGATGGGCGAGGAGGCCTTTTTGGGCCCAGCGCCAGGTGCACAAGCAGAGGCAGCCAGTGTTTGAACAGGCGTAGGAACTGACACCCAGAGACCAGAGGGGAGGCCGAGGGGAGAGGGGAGGGGGAGCCTTCGTGGGGACCTTGCTGCAGGGCCTGTGCCCCCCTGGCCTGGACGGTGAGCGTGGCTGGTTTCTCTGCGTGTCCTGTTTCCACTGGCTCCCCTTCCCTGTGGCATCACAGGAGCCAGATTTTAACTCATCTCTTTGCCTGTCTCTGCAATGGCTTTGAGAACTATAAATGAGGCACACATTTCCTCAGCAACGACGAACCCTCCTGAGTGTCAACTGTGTGCAGGTACCGGGAAAGACGTGAGGTAGCTCTGGATGCTGCCTCAGGCGGGCCCAGGACCAGGGAAGTGCCCTGGAGGACTGGCATGCTGCCCCACCTGCCCCCCACCCCCACCCCGCTCCAGGTCAAAGTGAAATAGTGAGGCCAGCCAGCAAAGTCCCAGCATTTCCCACTGCTGACTGTGAAATGTCAGATACCACATTCTTCCCCTTCCTCATCTTTCCTTCCCTCCATTTTGACAGACACGGGCTAACAGAGGAAATGTAAACTACATAATTGGGGCTCAAATAGACAACACAGCCTGGTGGCTAAGAGAGAACTCCGGACTGGTGGAGTGCATGTGTGATCTTAGGCAAGCTGTTTAGCCTCTCTGCACCTCAGTTTCCCCATCTGTACAATGGACAAAATAAACCTCACTGCAATTTTGTGAGGATTAATTTAATGAACTATAGAAATGACCCCCGAAAGTGTAGTCTTGCGCGGATCAGTTTAAAGGAGTTAACACGTGCGAAGTGCTTACACCAGTGGCTGACGCGCAGCAAGTCCGGCGTGGACACTGGCTCTCATTATTGATAACAAAGTACACAAAGTTGGCAGGCACACTGAAAGAAGTGGTTGTTCGTAGGAAGACATTTCTTGGGGGCACCTGCCTAGCACACAATGACCCTTTTGACCGCCCTTCGCACCTCTAGGGACCGGTCACCATATCTGTAGAGCTTGGCTCTGGCACCGGCTGGGTTGGGCTCTGGTCCAGGTGGAGCCAACCAAGTCCTTCCCTTGGCACCAGGCCAAATGCATCCTAGTTTGATCCCAGCTGGTCTCTCAAGTGGCTGCCTCTGTTGTGCTGAAGAGACGTCACAGAGAAAGCCCAGATGTGTGGAAGGACGATGCAGAGAGGGGCAGCACATGAGGCGGAGAGAAGGCCCCCAGGTCGCTGGCTCCTGGCCCTTTCTGAACCCTGGGCACCTTTCTGCCTTTGGAGCGCTAACGAGGCCACCTTGGCTCCTCGTAGCCCATCTTGAGTCTTTGTTGAAGCTATTCCGACTGGCTTCTGTTGCTACCAAAGTGTCTTGGCTAATGCCTGGACGCTGGGGCCTGCCTTCTCATTTCTCCGCATCTGTGAGACTCTGATCTTCCTGGAGTTACAAGAAAATGTCCTCTTTTTCCCCTTCAACTCAGGCAGGCTGGAAGAGTTTCATTTTATGCTGTGGTTGAGGAAAGTAGACAGTGGCAGTCGAGGAACCATTTTTTCCCTACCACTTACTGAGCCCAACTTCTGCTGAGCCTGGTTCTAAGCACTATCTATGCTTTACCTTATTAGCTCCATTGTGAATACCTCGACTGGATCTCTGTTTCTCAGATGAAGAGACCGAGGTTCAGAGAGGTTAAGTGATTTAGTTAGCGTAGTAACTCAGCTAAGGAAGATGGACAGCTGGGATCTGACTGTGAAGTCTGTACTTTCAAGCTCTTCGCCATCCTGCCCGGGGTGGCTGGACAGCATCTTCCCACTTCCCTGCTGTGAGATCTCAAGAGAAACCCATGATCTTGCCTCAGCTTCCTAATCTGTGAAACGGGATGATACCATCACCCTTGCCGGTCCAAACGTTGTCTGGAGGGGCTGATGTGAAGGGAGGGGAGGCTAAGTGTTGGAAGAGCCACATGTCCCCACACATGTAACACATCACCTCTCCACTTCCTTTCATTGCTTCTTAGCAACTGACTCAGAGTGGACGGAGGGTAAAGAAAGGAGGTCACATTTAAATTGGTCAATTTGAGCAGCTCACCACAAAGGCTGGTGTGGGAGAGAGAGGCAATTAATCTGAAAAACACAGTGGTTTTTATTTTTAAAAAGATGATCCATGGCCTTCAGTTCTCTATGAGGCCACGCCGGGCATCGTTTCCACTCGTCAGCAGCAGCTTGGCATTGGGGCTCTTCAGGAGGTCCCCGTGAACTTTTTTTTTAAATGAACAGCATTTGTCTTCTTTTTAATAATTAAAAGAAATTAGTACATGCTCATCGTAGGAACTTCAGGGATGGCATGAAGAGCACAAAATTTACCCGGAAGTGTTATGTCCGCACGGTGGACCTATTAGCATCGAAAGGAGCAGACTGCAACACGCATCTCGGAGACTGCTGTGCGGAGTCCAAGGTCAGACCCCCCCAGAGCACACAACTTTCGATTCCATCTGTGCGAAATTCAGAGGGGGTGAAACTGTCTACGGTGACAGGCGGTGGGTCAGGGGTTGCTGCGGCCAGAAGGAGCCCCGAGGATTTCTGGGGCTGGGGGGATGTTCTGTTCTGGGGTCTTGATCGAGGTGTCAGTTGTGTGGGTGAATGCATTCATCAACGCCTACCAACCTGTTCTTGAAACTGGGCACATTTTATTTCACGAAAGCTATACTCAGTAACATTTGTTTAAGAATGTTACTGAAAGGACCTGCAATTCCACTCTCCTGCTGTGGGGTCTTAGACAAACCCTTGATCTTGCCTTGGCTACCTTGACCTTAGTTATCCAGAGCTGACTGCTATTAAGGTTTTGGCATGTGTGTGTAACTCAATCAATCAATCAACTCTGTGTGGGAAATATTAGTTCCAGATAAACTATTGTTTCTCTGTAATACTTTTGAAAAAGTTAACCTCAGACTTAAGAATTTGGTGAAAGTGAGACAGAAAGGGGGAGATGATGGTCCTTCCTGTCCCTTTGATGTCTTCTTCTGCCCCTGAAACCAGAGGTGGGCGAGCTGTGCAGTAATCAGCTACCCAATGTCACTGGCTGATAAATAAAGAAGCCCCCACCCCACGCTTTCCCCTCACTGCTGATAAGCCTAGAAAATGGGCTGACTTCACATCAGCTAAGAAGAGGGAAGATGTTCATTAACTTCGGGATAAAAACATGACTCCTCTCCTTATACCGGAAAAACAGCACATTTTATTATGTGATCAGCACATTAAATGCCATCAGTACGAAATGTGTGTCCTGTTATACTGGTGTCTCATGCCTGTTAAAGATGAGGCTCGGGAATGATCTCCCAGCTGATGTAATTTTGAGTCAGTTTTCAGGAGGTTCCAGAGAGTTTCCCAAAAGCAATAGTGTGATGAAATTGGGACCACTTAAGAATAAACAGTTTTGTTACCTGCTTTTGGTGCTTGGCATTTTATTACAGTGTGGCCTCATGCCGTTCAGTAGGCTCCAAAAACAGGACTTAGAAGAGCTTGCACCTTGTTCCACCCTATGGGTCCCTGTATCCCTTGGCAGGCTGATGGAGCCGGCAGTAAGTCTGCTCCGGCCCCCAGGAGCGGCATCTGAGGGGCGTGTGCTGTTGCGTGAGTGTGAGCAACGGGGTCTCTCCCAGACTGCAAAGCACAGGGCGGCAGGGGGGCAGACTATGTCTGCTGCAAGGGCGGGGAAAACATCTTCCTTTAAACCAGGGGTTCTCAACAGCAGTGATTTTGGCTCCGGGGTGACACATGACGATGTCTGAAGACACTGTGGTTGTCACAAAAAGAGGGATGCTACTGGTATCTGTGGATAGAGGCCTGGAATGCTGTTGAAAGTCCTCCTATGTGCAGGACAGCTGCCTGCCGCCAAGAGTTATCCAGCCCCAACGTCAATAGCGTGCAGGCTGGAACCCTGCACACATTTGTATCTGGAGTGTCTGCACTCCAGCTGTTGGGCAAATGGGGGAGGTCCAAGAAGTGGACTGGATGGGGAGTCTGAATTCGGGGAGTTGGCATGGGTTCTACAATGCCGGTGGGGACGTGAACAGGCTGAAGCTCATTCAAAGTGCTCCTTTGGTGCCAGGCCGTGAGCCTGACACTGATGACCTCTTTAATTTCTGCATCTCTGGTAGTTTTCTTCTTGGCATACTTTTTTCCTAGGGTGGTGGTGATTTTTGTGGGGAGACGGTGCCTGGTTCCCGCCACTCGACTGTGAGGTCCAAGATGAGAACATCTTGGGTAAACCGGATCTGTAGCATCCAACAAAGTCCCTGGAACTTGGCAGCTGCTAATAGACAGATGTTGGATGGAATGGAGTGAAAGAATGAAGGAGCAGGGCCATGGTGCCCAGCGGCTAGAACGCAGGCATTGCAGGTAGCCTTCCAGCCCTTCAACAGAGAACCGGCGTGCACCTCCTCTGGGCCAGGCCCCGGGGAAACAGTGGTGGCACGCTGGAGTGAACCTACTGGCTCATGAGAGCCGACCGTTTGCAAGCTGATTGTCAAACAGTCATTAAATAAAATTAAATTTTATAAAGTTACCATTAAATAAATTATATATTTTAGAAGGTAATAAAACACATCACTTCCTAATTATTTTACTACATTTCACTGGTATCTTTGTTCTGGAGGTTATTTATGTCTATCGCAGAGGTCGCCAAACCTTTTCTGCACGAGGGCCAGAGGGTGACGGTTTCGGGCGTTGCAGGCCAGGAGCGGAATCTGGCCCCTCAGCCACTGCTCGCTGCCTCCTGGTCTGCTGCGTTTGTGGGGTGGAAATACTCCACGGGGGGTGGGGGGGCATCTCTTTCCAATTTCATGTTCAGTTATGCATGTTGGTAGCTTGAAATCGGCCATGGTGGGAATACTTACACCATGGAAATTGTCAAATGCTGTGAATCAGGGCTTTCCTTTTTTGCAGCAAGCTAACTGTTACACATTTACCCGCATACCACAGGACGCAGTGACAGGCAAAACTGGAGTGAACCCTGCCCTCTTGGAAGGCACAGAGTTGGGTTTGTCCGCCATTTTGTGGTGGGGTGGGGCAAGGAGGGAGTGGTGCAAAGGCTGTTGAGGATCTCCACTGGAGACCACTCCAGGGAGGAGGACACCCATCTCCAGGAGTGTCTGCTGGAAGGGGCAGGGCTGCTGGAAGAGGGTGTTCAAGGGGACCTTGAACCATCCACAACGATGCTCCCTACCCCGACCAGGGACTTCACCACTTCATCAAATTCCTTTGTGGGCAGCCAGGGCAGCAGGTCTGTCTTTCCCCTCTGACTTAGCTCAAGGGGACACTTCAGGGACTTGGGAGTGGAGATGTGAGCTCATGAGGGCAGTTTACTATTTGCTCACTACAACCACAGGTCTCAGCACTGCACTTGACCCAGTGTAGGCTCTCCACCACTGCGGCCCAGGGGTGAACCCAGAGTGGGTTGCTGAACTCAAGTGATGCAGTGAGCAGGTAAGAGCACATCATGGTCCTTTGGAACCTGGCTCAAACAAGAAGGGACCACCAGCAAAGAATGCAGATAATGACAGGTTTATCTGGTGACCTGGCTAAATGAACTGGCCTGTGGGAGCTCAAGGACAGCGAAGTGTTTGTGTTTCTGTGTTCTCTCTGTTGCTCTGTAAACCTGTCAAGTTCAATGCCAGGAGGGTGAACTCCGAGGGGCTGGGACCATTTTTTTTGAGTCTGGGTTTCCATAGCATTGAAGATGACTTGGGTACATCATCTATCCATGGAAGCTCTAGGGGCTGTCTCCTACAGAGGCTGGGTGTCCGCAGGGAGGGGTTTTCTGATGGAATCTGACAGCTGGACTCAGACTCATTTCTAGGTCAAGAACTTGGGATGGTGGGAGGCGCAGGGCTGTGCAGTGAGTTACGTGAGTCCCAGTCTAGAAGGCTGAACACCAGTGCCATCCCATCTCATCACGTCTCAGCTTACTGACCTGGTCCTGTGGCCTGCACGTTCTGAAGCACCAGGGTGTAACAGTAGGTGTGACCATCAGTCATTGCCTACTCCTTGAGCCCTGACCTGCCATGTGTGGGTCTGGAGCCAGCTCTGCTGTCAACCAGCAGGGCTTCTGACTTCTGCCTCAGGGGACTTTTCTTCTTACAGCATCTTCGAGGCTCCGTGTCACTGACTTCAAATTAAAATAAAAAAAATTATTACTTAAAGATAACCAGTTGAATTCAATACTTTCATCTCTTGGGCCTCTGCCCTGCATTCCTGGGGCACTTGGCGTGCCTCGGCAAACAAGCTAATTTCCAGTACAGGCCAAGTGACCCCCCACCCCTTTGCATCTGCCACACCCCTCCCCACTCCCAGGAGCACCGTTCCCCTTCTTTACCTGATTCCTAAAGACCCCCTGAAGTAAGGACGTGTACTCGGCACCGCTGGATAATCTGCTCTCCCTCTGTCCCGGGAGCCGAAGCACAGCGCTGTTGGTCATTGTCTCTGTTATGCTTTATCTGAACTCCATACCTGGGTCCAATCCTGACCAGCTAAGTGAGCCTGGGCAAGCAGCTCCGCCTCTCTGTACCCTCATCTGCAAGAGAGGGTGATGATGGCAGCTATGTCATAAGGTTGCTGTGACAGAGGAAAGGTGCACACATATACAACTGGTAGCCCATAGGAAGTGCTTTGGACACTGTGGCTGTTATAGGAATTACTCCTGTGACAGCATATAACAGGAGCTTGGTAAAGGTTTGAACAACTGACTTAACCCCACCCCTGAACGACCTGGGTGGTTCTTGGTCACAATGATCTCTTGCACCCACATTTACAGCATGAGGTGGGGGCTTGGGTTTTCCCCTTTCTTGCTTGGTGGTTTTCTCAAGGCTCTTGAGGCTTAGAACTTGAGTGAAATGCCAGCAAATTGTGGGGAGATGCTGAATACTTCATTTTCTTATTTAACTGTGCCTCTCTCAGCATGTCCAAGGAGAGAACAGCTCTGCTTATCTCCTGGGCAGCCTGGACATTTGAGTCTTATTTTGTGAGGGACTGAGCCCTGCCTTCCAGCCCCTGCCCCCAGCCCTGGTCAGGCTCAGGGGAGATGGTCTTTGGGGAGCCCATCCATCTTGTCGGTTCTGGGAGAGTGTGGGGAGGAGATAATCCCACGGCGGGGACTCTGCACAAACTGCAGCATTCATGATGCAATTCAACACATGCTCACACACCCCTGCATTCACTACGGGGCACCCTCACTTAACAAAAAGACACAGATCTGGGGGTTTTGATGGTATTAACTGCAGAAGCGTGTGGACATGAGAAAGCCTGATGGAGCAGCGGAGCATTTGCTAGATGGCGTTAGGTGTCTCCTAATGGCAGAAAGGAAACCTTTTGGTTTCAGTTCTGGTTCCTGAGTGACACTGTGATTCATTCCATTAAGGTGCTTCCAGTATAATTCTCTCCTCTGCCCGGTGCTGGGCCTAGGGATGCAGAGACGAATGTCCAGATCCTGGTCTGAGGGGAGAGGTAAAGAAGATGGAGGAGCTACTGGAGTGCAGGATGAGGAAGGGAGGGGGCAGTCCAGTAACTCTGGGGTAGACTTTGTTGTCTAGGTTCCTAGAAGGGGCCAGACTCCAGGGGCAGGACAAAGGAGGGGGTGCTGAGGAGCCTGTCTCCTCTTCCCAGGCAGCTCCAGGACACCAAAGGCTAAGGCGGGTAGACATCTGCAAAAGGCCAGGGGGTCTGCAGAGTCTGGTATGCTGAGGCAGGGCAATGTGGACTCATTATCTGTGTAACTGAGGCACGATTTTCAATTCCAGGATACATCCCGGTCTGACGGCCCCATCTGGCCGGCCAAAGGGGCAGTCTGAGCTGTGGAGGGGATATCAGAGATCAAGCGGTCCAGCACCCACCCCGCTCTAGCCCAGCTCAGCCCAGGCCCAGTCCCTCTGGTTTGCACCTGGCCGCACCTCGGCCGTCCGTCCGTCCGTCCGCGTTGACATGTTTGGGGGTGCTTACGTTTCCGATCAGGGCCGCCAGGGTGGGGAGCCTGGGGTCTGGGGGTGCCTTGGCTGGTTCCTGAATCTGGTCCCGCCTGCGGGCCTTGCAGCTCAGCACCCGCCTGGGCACTGGCGGGGGCGCGGCTGGGCGTGACGTCACGCCCCGCCCCCACGGCCCCCTCCCACCTTCACATTCCGGGCGGGGCCGGGCAGGGGCCTGCTGGGGCTCGCCAGCCGCAGCCCCTTCCCCAGGGGCCGCCCCCTCCTGTCCGGCCGCGCCTCTGCCCCTCGCGTCCCCGCCCGGCGGCGGACTCCGCCTGCGAGAGGCCGAAGCCGCGGCGGCGGCCGCCGTTGCCGCCATTGACGTCAGAGGGGCGGGCACATGACCCCGCGGGGACCAATCGCGCGGGCGCGGAGCGGCTTCTGCAATCTCTCAACTGAGCCGGCCCCCGCGGCCCCCGCCGCACACTTGCCCGCGGACGGCCGCCCAGACACACGTACTGTACACACGAGCGGGTGGCGGGGCCGAGACACGCCCGCCGCGCGGCCCCCGCTCGCCGCCGCCGCCGCCGCCGCCCCCCGGCGCTGCCCGCGTCCCCACCCGCCCGCCTGCCCGCCGAGCTGGTCCAGCCGCCGCGAGCATGCACCCGACGAGCTAGGAGGACGCCGAGCCCCGCGGGAAGGACCGAGAGCCGGCCGCGCCAGCCGCCCGCCCGCCGCGGGCCCCTCCCCTGTGGGCGCCCCCAGCCCCACACCCCCCCACCTTCCTGAGCGGTGGGGGGGTGCGGGCTGCCGAACGGGGGCCCCGCCGCCCCGCAGCCGGGACAGCCCCTCTCCCCGCCCCCGGCGCCCTCCCCGGCCCGGCCGGCCATGGATCTGACCAGTAGCGCGGGCGGCGGCGGCGACCCCCGGCAGATCGAGGAGACCAAGCCGCTGCTGGGGGGCGACGTGCCGGCCCCCGAGGGCACGAAGATGGGCGCCGTGCCTTGTCGCCGGGCCCTTCTGCTGTGCAACGGGATGAGGTACAAACTGCTGCAGGAGGGCGACATCCAGGTCTGTGTCATCCGGCACCCGCGGACCTTTCTCAGCAAGATCCTCACCTCGAAATTCCTGAGGCGCTGGGAGCCGCACCACCTAACGCTGGCAGACAACAGCCTGGCGTCCGCCACGGTGAGTCTCTCCGCGCGGCGCGCTCCTGCACCCCTGCGCCTCCCCTCCGGGCCCGGGAGGCGCCCCCTCCCACCTCTGCACCTGGAGCCCCGGGCCTGCTGCGCGCTGGGGGGCGCCAAGGGGCGCCACGGGCGTGGAGAACCCGGCGCCCAACTCCTGGCCTGGGCTCTGGGCTGGTTTGTGAAAACCGCAGCTCTGCCCAGCCGGCGGCTTGGGGAGATCCTTAGAATTCTGGAGAAGATCTGCCTTCCCCCCGCTCCCAGGCTGAGCATTGGGGGATCTCTTGGGCACAGAGCTTGGGTTTCTTACGGATAGAACCGTGGGATAGACCCGAATCTGGGCCCTGATGGTGGTGAGGGTTCCCTTTCTGAAAGCCTGCGGTGGATGGGAAAACAAAACAACCAAAAAAAATAAAACAAACAAAAACCCCAAACCCCAAACCCCCAACAACCTCAAAACCCTCAAACCCAAAGAATTTCCAGAAACCAATTCCTTTCTTTGCTGTACCCGTCTTTTATTTTTTTTCTGCCTGGGGTGGCAGGCAAAACTGGGTGCTTGCTTCCCTTTCTGAAAAATCTCTTTGGCACGTTGGGAGGTTGAAAGTGTAGGGGGAGGGGGCAGGGGTCCTGGACTATCTCCTCCCCACCCAGGGCCGAGGGTCAAGTTCTAGTGTGGAAGCTGGCCTGTGGGGCTCTGGTCTTGCATTGTCTGTGAAGTGTGTGTAGACGTGTGTTCCGTTGCTGGGGGTTTATTTTGTTATTGTTAATTGTTTTTAAATATATGGCCGGGGCTGGGTTAGCTGGGTGAGAGGGAGAGGAGAAGTCATTGATCTGTTTCTGAAATCAAATCTGCAAGGTGGAGAAAGACAGCTGTGGTGGGTCGCAGGGCGGGGGTGGTGAGCAAGAGCCTGACTGAACAGGATGCTTTGTGTTTTGAAACAAGGACAGTTTAAAGCACCAAATCTGCTTGGGCCTGAGCCTTGCTTAGGGGGTTCCTTCTTCTATGGAGAGGTGACAGTTCTTCCCCAGAATGCACACTCCCCCCTGGGGCCACAGTGAGTCTGTTTACTCAGCACATTGGGGGTGGGTGGGTGCAGAATTCACCGCCTGCTCGCACCTGTGCCAAGAAAACCCAGCCAGGAAACAGGGTGTCGCTTACATGGCATGTCACAAACATGTAGCATGTGTAGACATTTCCCCGGCATCCATGTTCCCTTGGCAGCGTGTCACAGGCCGTGCGTGACACATGCTCCAAGGAATGGGGAGGGGGAAAAGTTAGAAGAAACCGCACTCCTTGAAACAGCTTCCCCCTCCTGAGAGCATTGAAGCACTGGAGGACTTTTATTCTGAATTTTGGGTCCGACGTGCTGAGAACACCTATTTTTTCTTTCCTGTGGGCACGTTGGTGCAATATCTGCAAAGGGCGCTTTCTCAGGAAGGATCACCGGTTCTTGAGAAGCAGCCCAGGCCCAGTTTCAGTCTCGTGCATGTTTTTAAACCCATTGCAAGCCACAGGCCTCAGTGTTTGGCTTTTCATTTGATGGAGGGAGAGCCTCAGAAAATTTGCCCTCACGCGGGATTTCAGATTCAGGGAGGAACTAGTGTCCTTACAGTTCCCTGCCTGGGACCTGGAACTCCCAAATCTGGCTTCAGAATTGTCCCCTGGCTCAGAGGGGCTTTATTTTTTTCTGCTACCCCTCAAAATGATGGGGAGTTGGGGGGAAGAAAAGGGTTGAAAGGCAGGTGGATGGGAAAACAGTGATCCTCTGTGGGAAGAACAAGTCAAGCTCTCCTGCACTCCCCTAGGAGAAGCCAGGAGTGTGTCTTCTGCTGCTGCTGGCCACGGTCTGGGGGAAGCCAGCTTTGGAGGCTCAAGGCCCCAGACTTACCTCTGATTGCTCAAGATGTAAGTGAGAGAGAGAGAGAAAGAGAGAGAGATGGAGACACACACACACACACACACACACACACACACAGAGAGAGAGAGAGAGAGACAGAGAGAGAGAGACAGAGAGACAGAGGGAGAGAAGGGGGAAACCAGGCACTGGTTTCTTAAGCAGCCAGAGGCCCTGGCCCCACCTTCACCAGACAAGGTGGGTGGCACTTTTGTAGCTTGGGCCTTTCTGGAGAGGAGCTGTGATTTTCAGGACTAGGGACTGAGGGCTATCCATGGAACAAGATTTGTCTCAGCAGAACCTTGCTGTGGCATTGGGAAATGTGGAATGAGGAACTCTGAGCAAGTGTCCAATGAGCTGGCATAATTCCTCTTCCTCTGTCTGCTGTCACCCAGCCCCTTGGGCAGGGCAGGGGGTGTCCTTAAATCTCCCCATCATGGGCTCCAGTGGGGTGCATGGCTCTCCCTGCCAGAGCCTGTGAACATGGAGGGGGACTGCTGAGAGCGGTCTTGATCAAAGCCACTGCCTCCAGGGTAGAGGTGGGGTTGGGACTGCTACTGGGGACCTCCTTTTATCGGGAGACACCTGGTTGGTGTCTAAGCCCTAGGAAACAAAGCACCCTGAGGGGTTTTTCTGAGGTCTAGGCGTTATGTAATGTGTCTGCATTTTATAGTGTGGCCCAAGTACTCTATTGAGAAATATTAGCCCAAATGAAACAAAGGTGAATTTGAGTGCAGTTCACTGTAACAACAAGCCCTGTCGGCCTGTGGCTTTGCAGAGTTCCCCTGCCCCAGCCCCAAGCTGATGATGTATCAAGTATGTTTCATATCCTCTCATGAAATGTGTATTATCTGTACATTAAGCCATCTTTGTAGCCCAGCTCAGAACCATTTGGTAATTATCTGGTTAATTATGTAGGCTTCAGGAGCAAGAGTCAGAGTGATTGATCTGGATTCAAACGAATAAACAAACCAAATACACTCTTTGCCCAAACTGTCTTTGGCGTCTGTCTACACTGATCCAATTAACTGAATTGTTGTCAGAGATGACGACCAGGCTTCCAGGACCACAGCTGTCTCCGGCAGGGGTGGAAGCACATGGGGCTCCCAGGCCCACCTGGGTGGCACTTCCAGGTGACTGTGCCCTTCAGGTGGACCTCTCCCGAGTCCCTGCTGGGGAGATGGGCTCCGCCTGGGGCCCCAGGGACTGGCAGCCTCACCCCTGGCCTCGCTATAAACTTTGCTTCTGTGGGGTCAGGTTGGAGCTTGCCTGTCTCCCGGGCCAGTTACTGATTAAATCCTTGCAGAGCCCACAGTGCCTGACGTGGCCTGTGACAGTGCCGGGCCTGATGCACTCTGTGCTTGAGACTTTGGATCCGGAAAGCTCATAAACAAAGAAGGAAACACAAAGGCGACAGTGACCTGGCTGACTTGTGAGGGGTGGTTGGGAGGCGTCCGCCCCTTTCCTGGGGTGTTCATGACCACACCTTGTGGGGGAAGGGCTGGCCTGCCCAGGCTGCGGCTGGGCCTGGCACTGCGTTCCCCTTTTGCATCCAGACTTCCTAGTCCCGGGCCTCCCTGGGCTTTCGTGGTGGTGGGCGTCGCCGACGGCAGGCATCCTGCATAAGTAGCCAGGTCCAGTGAGACCAGAGTCCATTTTGCTGCTGTGCATTTGGCTCGAATTTGATCACCTGCTAGACACGTTTGTCCACTGGAAGGGGGTTTTGTCTGTGTGCTTTGTTTCCTCTGCACCGGGGAAGTGCACACGAGCCGCTCACATTTTATTTCACCTGGTTTTGTGCACGCCTCACACAGCATGTGTGATCCGACCGGAAAAGTCTTCTATTCGTTGACCCGCCAGGGACTGGAGCCCAGGTGATGGTGGTGTTCTTCATTCTCAAGCCTTAATTCACCAGTGACTTGTTTTTAACTTTTCACGACTCTGCTGCTCTGACCAAAATTTTTCTGGTCTTGAGTCACAGAGAGGGACAAAGAAGTCACCTTAATTCTTGTCGGGTTTCTTTAGTTTGGTGTTTTCTTGGGGAGAGCAGCTGTCTTCTGAACTTGCACTCGTGCTTACTAAGCACCTAGGTGTCAAGTGCTAAGCGGAGAGCTCATGCCTATGGTGTGTTTCCACGTGAGGATCACAGTTTGTGTTGTGTGTCCCACGGGGGTGCGTCTGCGTGTGCATGTGTGTGCACGTGTGCTCATTTTTGCACTTTGTGTCGTGTGCTGCTTCCGGCCTTTGATTGATGTGATGCTTATTGTGGTGTTAGTACACACAACGGATTTTTTTCTTTTAATACCATTTATCATATGAGGATTTTTTAATGTACCAAAGTTGTTTCCCAGGTAACTTGTCTGATTAGAGGTTGTGGAGGGGAGGGGCAGCGACAAGAGAGGAGAAGGAAAATCTAAATTCTCTGTAAACAGCAAATGTGGTCTGCCTTTCCCAGGTTGTGGTAAATAAGTACATTTTAAGGATGGAGTATGTTTTGATGCTGCCATTCATTCATCTGGTGCAATCTGAGATGCCCTTTCTGACCACGGGCAAAATTGTGCCCATCCAGGTGGAAGGGGTTTCGCTGTTTGTGGCCGGGCTTTGCCGCTGAGCTGGCGATGGAGATGGGTGAGGTGGATGTGTGCCTCCGGCATGGGCCCCTTGGCCCGCAGTGGGCTTCTGCACAGGGCCCGCTGACTCACCTGGCACGGAGAGAAGGAGGGTATTTTGGGGGTACCGTGTATGGCAAGGCTAGGGAGAGCCTGATGGCCGTGTCACCAAAGCTGTCTTTGGTACCTTGCTGCCAGCCATGGGGGAGCAGGGCAGCCTCTTTCCAGGCCAGCCAAGCTTGGCCTGTACGGATGGTGTTTTGGCAGAATGGACCTTTGAGATGGCTGAGTTATGCCTCTGATTAAGGGATTCACTGAGATTAAGCAAGGCAACCTAGTGGTTTAGGGTGCCTCCACTGTGGGGCATAACAAACTCTGGGTTTGGATGCCGAGGTTATGACCTGCTGGCTGTGTGACTTTTGGCATGTGCTTTCCCTCGCTGGCCTTTTTCTCCTTCTGCAGGTGGGGGCAATCCTACCTCACTGATGGGATTGCTGTGAGGATGGAAAGGAGTTAAGAGAAACACGTAGTAGGGTGGCCAGCACAGAACGGGGTGTGACAACTATTCCAATTTCTGTTTTCCCAATTGCCCGGAGAGAGCTTTGTGAAATTATGTGCAAGTGGAAGGGGTTATTGCTCCTTACAAACGGGCGGTCTCCAGGGAGAAGCCTCCTGCGATGAGCAGCGCCTCTGGGGAGGTCAGGGTGTTTAGCGGGTCCGGTCTGTGTGTGTGGAGGCCAGAAATCGTTGAAAGCGGTTTCAGAAAAATTCCTCAGTGGGCACAGTCAAGTTTCTTAAGAAAAAAAAAAAACACATAACTTTTTTTTTTTTGAAAATTGAAACAGTGATGCACACATCACATACATTCAGATTGCACAACAAAGGCACATAAGGGAAAATGAAGCATCTCTCTCATTTCATGTCCCCACAGCCCCTAGTTCTCCAAGGTGAGCCCTCTCACCCGTTCCTGCGTGTCCTTGTTGACCACTCTGGCATTTACACACAGTTCTGAGCCATTATTTCTCACTGGACAGTGTATTTTGGAGATCATTCCAGATTAGTGTCGACGTAGCTGCCTTGTTCTTTTTCGCTGCTGCATAGTGTTCATCGAAGGGGGGCACTATAATAATGTAGGCCATTCCCTGTTGTTACACATTTAGGTTAGTCCCAATCTTTTGCTGTTTTAAACAAGACACTTGCCATTTTTATTCAGTGGAATTGCTTCTGTTTTGATAAATTGAATTGTTTGCTTACTTCCTTGGTGGGTGCTAAAATACTTAGGCCCAGAGTTGCTTCGCAAGGGTGAGCTGACCCTCTCTCCGAGTGCACCATCTGGGGTTGCTGCTGCCTGGAGGCATGCTTCAGTCCGGCCTAATGTTACCAGTCAGGGAGCCCCGTAGAGGGTTTGGCTACCTGGCCCCACTAGGAACTGAGGGCAGTTGAGCAGGGGGCTCTGACCAGTCAGACTGACCTCTGCCCCAAGGACAAGGGTCTGTGTAGCCCAGGACAGCTGTTTCCTGCTCCACCTGAGGGCATCATTTTTGTCCCCAGGCGCTTCCTGCTTCCCCAGGATGGAAGCCTGTGGCCCTGAGGTAGAGAAAGGGAGGAAGTGAGAATGTCTTTTCCCAGCCCTCGGCCCTGGTGACAAGGCGCCCAGTGCTTGCTGCAGGGCACCGAGAGCAGCCAGGCACATTCGAAAGGAACCGTTGCTGCCATTAGCAGAGCCCTACGCAAGGGTGACGTGTGTGTGTCTGTGTGTGTGCACGCGGCATGCATGGAGGTGTCTGTGTCTGCTGAGACAAAGAGGACCGCAGAGCAAGTATTTCTGGTGCTGAAATTGGTCCCCATGTTTAGTCTCTATTTCTTTGTGCCTGTGACGTCAGAAGGGTTTAAACCAGCATCTGGGGTGTGCACTGAGGTGGACAGAGAACAGCCAGACCCAGCAGAGCAGTCAGATGGGTGAGCTGGGGTCCTGCCCCTGCAACTTCCTAGCTGGTGGGTGACCTTGGGCAGGTCTCCTAACCTCTGTTCTTATCTGTAAAACTCTGAAAGTGGGACTTCCTGTTAGCACTGACCCCAGGGTTAGGCGTGGTGAGGGATGGCAGTTCACTTGACAGATGGATATTACTGTTGTGGATACTTGGAAGACAAGCAGTCTCTGCCCTCCTGGAACCTGCATTGGTGCGTTGGTGACAGACCGTAAGACACTAAGCAAGTAAATACGAAATCTTCTGCTGGGGGGTGACAGGGGCTGGGGAGAAAAGAAGGCAGGCAGGCAGGTGGCATATTCGGGGCTTGGGGACTGGGAGCCTTGTGGCTTTGTGTGTGGCAGCCGGGGAAGGGAAGGAGGTGAGGTGGTATCCAAAGGGAGAGCGTTCCAGGTAGCGAGAATGGCTGGTGCAAAGCTCCTGAGGCTGGCTCCTGCTTCAAAATCACCCGGGAAAGGGCCTGGCACTGAGCGAGTGCTCTACAGTTGTCACTCGCTGCTTTCCAGCAGCTGTTACCATCTACTACAAAATGCCCACGAGCCCTAGAGTGTGCCAGGTGCTAGGCACACAGGCAGCTCCTTGTCCCGTGGAGCTTTCATTCTGATGCTTCTGGTGTGTGGGCGTGGGCGTTTAACCTGGTTCCCTCCCAGTAAACAGTGAAGAATAGCACTGGGGCAATGCTTTAAGAGATTCTTAAATGAAAAGCCCAGCAAAACTTTCAAAAACTAACTCTTTTTGTCCATACTGTGTTGCAAGGGTCCCAGGATCCAGACGTATTAATCTTGGAATTTGCCTGCTAGGCAGAGGGAGGGGAAGTGTGTTGCCGGAAGACCCTTACACATGACTCAGCAGCAGGGCTGGGACTCACACCCAGGACTCCTGCCTCCCAGCACCTCCTGGTGCCTTCCTTTGTCATTGGCTCTCCTGCTTTCAAGTTGCTGTCAGAAATATTATCAAGAAAGCACATAAACAGATTAGGCTAAGTAAACTCACTTTGGAGGGAAGCAGAAGAGCTGAATTCTCCCATCCCTAGCACTGAGGCGGGGTAGCTGATGTTTCCTTGGGGCTGGGCTGGCCCGGGTGGGGTCACCAGGAGAGGAGAGATAACACTTGAACTAGTAGTAGTTTCCTGGGTGTTCTGGGCCAGCCCCAAGCTCTTGGGGGCCCAGAAACGCTGCCAGTGGGAGCACAGTCTGGGAAAGCCCACTGCTTCTAGTTTCGGCTCACTGTCCAGCCCAGGTCAGCCTGATTGCCGGCACGCACTTGTGCAGGGCTCAGTGGGTAGCAACGCTGTCCGTGTGGACGGGGCTGGGTGCAGTCAGGGCACGCTGACTACTGCAACAACCACCCCCACACCTGGCTGGCTTCACGTAACATAGTTTGCTTCTGGCTCCTGTCACAGTCCAGTCTGGGTTTCTGCCTCCTGTGGGGCCTCACTGGGTCAGGTGTGGGGAGAGGCAGCGAGTACCAGGCGGAGCCTTTTGTGGGCCTGTCTGGTCCCTTGACCACAGCTCAGTCACTTAGCTCTCCCGTGTGCAGAGGAGGCTGGGGCGCGGTGAGCTGTGTCCACGGCCGAGGAGACCATGGCCTGATGACAGTTCTCATCCAGGCCAGGGGGCCAGCATAGTGTTTGGAGGTCTCCAGGGTATCAGTAGCAGAGCTGTTTCCCTGGAAAGGACATTCACATGACACGGTCTCTTCCGGCTTCTGGGTTTGAGCTTGGCGGCAGGTCAGGGAAGCTTGCAGTCTTCTCTCTTGGGGAACAAATAGGATAAGCGAACCTATTGCAAGGCACTGGGCACCACACTCCTGGCTACACTGACATTTACTGCCCGCCTGTTGTGTGCCAGCCACAGTGCTCTGCTTTTGCATACAACCCCATGAGGTGGGCAGCATTAGCCCCATTTTACAGATGCTGCACCAGGGGGATTGGGAGCAGATAGAGTTGAGAAGCAAAGGCAGGTCTGCCCCACGCTTGAGTGTGCGTGTCCATGGATGTGTGTGCATTTGTTGGATATATTGTACATAAAGGATTTCAGCCTCTTGCAGAAACATCTTAGCTGGAAGTCAGTGAACTTGTCAGTTTACTGTTTGCCATTGTTTGGCAGACATTCCTCTGTGAATTTGTCAAGTGAGTTCAGGGAACTGGTATTGAAAAGCGAATGCCAAGGACTTATAAAGGGTAAGCACCAGGTGCTAGTTTGTGAATTGAATACCAATACTGTGTGTGCAAATAGAGTTCCCAGGTACTGCATTTGCAAAAGGGGTGCTCCCAGCTACCCTGTATGTGCAAATGAGTGCTCCTAGGTACTGCAAGTATAAAGTGAGTAGTCCAGGTACTACGCTTGCAAAGTCAGACATAATCTTTGCTCCCCAAAGGCTCACAGTTAAAAAGGGGTACACCATAAACTGGGGAACACTATAGAGTAAAGCACGTGCGCCTTGTCTGCTCTTCAGAGGAAGGAAGAAGTGCTGCCGTGGGGGCAGGTGGTTTCAGGAAGGACTTCATGACAGAGACACATCTGGACAGGCAGAGGTAGGGCTGAGTCGGGCAGAGATGGGGGTGGGGTCAGGGATGGGGATGGGCAGAGGGAGAGCAGTGAGCCGAGGAAGAGAGGCCAAAGCAGCTGGGGCACATTCCAGGTGGTTTGTGACATTCTTCCTGAGCGACAGGCACCCGGTCAGCATAAGACAGTGTAGGAGGTACGGATGGAGGCAGGGTTGCTTCTCGGAGTGGGGGCCACGAGGCAGGGTGAGGCTAGTGTTGGGTTCACCAAGGCATGTTTAAGTTGGGAGGACCTTGCTCGTGATGCAGAGAGATGGGGGAGGGACCACCAGGGGAGCCTGGGATACCCCTGAATGGAAACGTTGCAAGTGCAGGGACCTAAGTCACCAGGGCCAGGTGTTAGTCACAATAGTGACCAGTGCAGTAGCCACTCAGGAGTGTTCCTTTAGCCAGGAGCTGTGCTGGGTGGTCCCAACAACAGCCCACCATCGTGCTGTTGCTCTCTGCATTTCACAAGTGGAGACACTGAGGCTCCCTTCCAGCAGACAGCCTTTGGCCGAGGGAATGGGGGAATGAAGGAGGGAGTGGGGCCGTTGCTGGTGTCCAGTTGGGAGGGCCCTCCTGCTGGAGGGGGCTAGGGAAGAGCTGCATTCAGACCCCCACCTGCCGCCTCCTTGTACTCCTGCATGTCTCTGGCCCTCCATGTGCCAAGCATGTCACATCACTTCCTTCTCCAGGGCTGGTGAGGCCAAAAGAGAGAATGGAGTGTGTGCAGCAGACCCCACATGTTGCTGGGTGCACGGTACCCACAGCCAACCTCGGGGTGGACACAGGCCC
Organism: Tonatia bakeri; assembly: GCA_004024845.1. NCBI lineage: Eukaryota > Metazoa > Chordata > Mammalia > Chiroptera > Phyllostomidae > Tonatia > Tonatia bakeri. The sequence continues at coordinate 13,020 of PVIA01006410.1, read as the reverse complement.
AGGGGTTCCTGGCCCACAGCTGTGCCCGTGAAGCTGCCTGTTCTGGCCTGCCAGTCTGGAGCTCCTGAGGGGTTGTCATCAGAGACTTCTGATACTTTCTGAATCCCGGACCTGAAGTCTCTGCCGTAAGTTTTGACTCGAAGGGCTCCCCTTCTGGAATCTTCTTTGCTGGAGGTCTGGTGGGAAGGCCCAGCTGGCCCTCTGTCTCTGGAGAAGCTGGCACCATTGGGCCAAGGCCCAGGGCAGGGGTGGTGCTCTGCTCTGTGTCTGCAGTGGGGACCTGGGCTGGCAGCTGTGGAGTGGCGGGGGCAGGACTGTCCCATTGAAAAGGGGAAATGACTTGTGACATCTGTTCATTGCTCTTATTGGCTTGTGTTTCATAACCTTGTGACTGAGGCTTCCTCTGGGGCTGGGAAAATGAAAGAGTTTGAACTGTTTCAGCAGTCCAGTGGCTACCGGGCTTGGGGATCCAGGCAGGGTCAGCCTCGGGGTCAGATGGATCAGGGGTGACTGCAGGACAGTGGTGGTAATTTCCTCCAGCCATGCCGAATCCTCATTTGTACATTTCGTCTTCACACCAGCCCTGGAGGCTCCGTCTACAGGTGGGAAAGTGGAGCCCCTGAGAGCTCCATACTACATAACTGGAACCCAGACCCCCAGGCTCCAGAGCCAGAGGTCTTCCCCACAACGCCATGCTGCCTCCTGGCCGGGCTGGGACACAGGAGCCTGGGCAGCGAGGACTAATCACCAGCAAGAGAGTGGCAACAACAGTGAACACTGACACAATGCTTACTGTTCTGAGCCCTTCATGTAGATGAGCTTGTTTCATCCTCTTGATGCCCCTGTGAGGCATTGTTGTCATTGTCCTATTTTCCAGATTAGTAAACTGAGGCCTGGACTGAAGCGGTCCCTTCTTACCGAGCTATTAATGCTGGAGCTGGGATTTGAACTCAAGCCATCTTGCTCCAGAGTATAACTGCGTGTAGCCTGTGAGCAGGCCTGAGAGTGGAGGGTCAGAAAGGCCCTAGTGGCTGGGGCTGGCTGTGCTCTGAGAAGTGGGCCTTGCAGAAGGGGGAGGGTGTGGACAGAGCGTAACATTTCACCCTGCGGGGTTCCGCCATTTCTGCATCTCTGCAGACCCGTCCCCAGAAGAGCCGTGGCAGAGGTTTGTTCCTCACCTGCCCTCTGTTGATCTTGGGGTAGTGAACTTGGTCTCTTGGAGCCTCAGTTTACTTGCCTGGGACGGCCTGACCCCGAGGAGCTGCCCGTCAGAGTTGGCTGTGATGACTTGACCATGGTGAGCTTGAAGTCCAGAGTCCGCCACGGAGCCCGCACCCTGCCCGAGCAGCCCTCTGACTCAGCCCCGCACCCGGAGCTTTGGCACAGCACCTCTTCCCTCTGCTGCCATGCTGCCCCGGCACCTGGAGTCTCCCCTGACCCCCCCGCCCCAGAAGTGAGGGCTCACTCCTGCAGCGCAGTACTTCCTTGCTGGGAGGCAGGTGTCTTTCCTCCTCTGCACGTCCACACTTACGCATTAAAACCAGAATAACCGCAGGGATAATGATGATTTTATAAAACAAAGGAGGACACCCAGAGTCCCCCATGTGACTGTTTCGGGGTGTAGCCATCTACGCATTTGCTTAGATGACTACCTTTGACACACACGGGATGTGGTCTTACTCATAAATGTGAGGTCATTTTTATACATTATCTCAAAGAATTTTAACTTTGACTCTGTTGCTATTGGGGACCATCCTGGGCATCGTAGGACGCTGAGCAGCATGCCTGGCCTCAGCCCACCAGATGTTTGTACACTGCTCCCCTCAGTTGTAACAGCCAAAAGTGCCCACAGACATTGCCACGTGTGCCCTGGGGGGCAACTTCGCCGGCTTAGAACCCCAGCGGCAACTCATTTAACAGTCCACCCACCCCGAGAGGTTCCCTGGGACAGAGTGGCCCTGGCTATGGGCTGGCCTGGGGCAGAGCTTGGAGCCCACGCTCCTGCCCTCCTGTCACCTTGCTGCTTTGGAAACCAGCACAGAGACAGTGACCGGGAAGTGTGTGGGGCTGCAGTGGCCCTGACCTCTGTGTGGGGCGTGGCTTGGGGCCGAGCACCAGCAGGGACCCTGGAAGGAAATCCCGCCAGCCAGGGCTTCAGCAGGCTCCCCACACTTTTGATCCCTCAGATTGACCTCCCTGCTGATGCTGCCTTCATCTGGTGACTCAGGACTTCAGAGATCTGGATTGTTGAAAGGGGAATTGCATCATGCCAATATAAAAAGCGAGAAAAACCAGCATTAGAAAGTTATGATGTGAGGAAAATGACTTCGAAACCTGCTTCTTGCATCCTGTCTGAAATTAAAGCATTTGGGGGGATCGGGTGGGGGAAAGGGTGCTGTAAAGGGAGGGAGTGGGCCACGGTAGGTGAGCTGGCTATGTGCCCTTCTAAAAATACCACCTGCTTGACTCAAGCCCCACGCAGGGCAGTGCACTGGGTCCTCTTGCTTTTTGAGCAAGTTGAACCCCACCACAAAGACAGGTATAAAAAAGAAGCTTCTGAAGTATGTGTGGGTCCTGCCAGCAGGTGCATCGAAGGAGCGAGGGTTTTAGATCAGAGAGTGTTACAAAGAGCAGAGGTCAGGGGACTCTTTTAATGCCCCAGTGGTAAGCAGGGTACCCTGTGAGCCAGGGGAGCCAAGCCCTGGCTGGGCGCTCTTGCGTGGGACACACCCAGATCAGCATGCAGGGCAGTCTTGCTTGAAGGGGTCTGCACTGCCAACTGGGGAGCAGCAGGCACTTTGAAGCCTCTGGGTCGAGGTGGAGGTGCTGAAGACCCTGCCTCCCCTGGTCTGTCCCTTCACAATGGGGTCTGGCTGGGATTTTGGATTCTGACACTTCATGTTAGTCCAGGTACCTGCGGTGTGGTCCTGCACTCAGTGTCTTCATCTGCAAGCTGGGGATAATAGTAGCCGCCTCCCAAAGTTTTCCTAAGAATAGAGCAGATAAGACCTAGAAAGTAGAGTACCAGGCATAGGGTCAGTGCTCAGTAATGCTCCCTCTGCCATCACCACCAGTTTTACCATGGCTGCCTCCTCTGCCCGCCTACATTTGTGCTTCTTGCTTAACTGAACTTACTTAAAAACTTAATTTATTGATTCCAGAGAGAGAGAGGAAGGGTGTGGGGAGAAACTTCAATTTGTTGTTCCATTTACATGCATTCGTTGGTTGCTTCTCGTATGTGCCCTGACCAGGAGTCAAACTCACAAACTTTGCTGTGTCAGGATGACACTAATCAACTGAGCTGCCCGGCCAGGACCTGACTAAACTTCTTGAAGGAGGGTCCTTTTCATCCAGGCATACCTGATACCCGATGTCAGTAGAAGACGTTGGCTGAATGCAGTCTGCCCTCTATATCCATGGGTTCAGCATCTGCAGATTCAACCAACCGTGGATCAAACATAGTTTTTAAAAAATTACATTGTTGCTGTCATTACTGTGTGGTTAGGCCTACCAGGGTTGTGATGGTTCAGTCTGTACTGAACCTGTAGACTTTCTTTTCCTGTCATTATTCCCTAAACAGGGCAGTGTAACAACTATGTATGTTGCATTTACATTGTATTGGGCAATACAGACAATCTAGAGACGACTTAACGTATATTGGATGATGTGCATCTGTCATGTGCAAATACTGCACCGTTTTATGTGAGGCACTAATCATTGGATTTCAGTGTCTTCTGGGGGTTCTGGAGCCAATCCCCTGCGGATACTGACGGACCACTGTAGAGGTGCTGACATGGGGCATCTCAGGGCCCCAGGTATTGCTGTCTTTGAAGGGGCAGAAAAACCTCTGAAGTTTTCTAGGAAACCCTGGCTCTGTCTGGTGACGTTGGAGCTGTCCTGTTGGGAGAACTTCCAGGGCATGACCTGAGGCACCTTGGGCACCGAGACCTGGAACGGGCACCGAGACCTGGAACGGACCCTCAGCCTGGCCCCAACCCCAGCGTCCATGACCATGTCTCGAGTGGGAAAGGAACTGCAGTCAGGAGGCTTGCGATGTTATTGGTAGTTTTCACTCAGCTTTCAGCAGCAGTGCTTGGGAAATAAGATTTTGATCTTGGGAAATATGATTTAAAAACAGAATTGAAAGTTGCTTTTATTTTCTCAACGATATTGTGCCTGACACATGCACAGGGCCTGAATGGTGGTGGCCAGTCTGAGCGAGCCAGCAGGCACACCACTCAGGGACCTTCCAGGGGCCACACGTGTGTGTATTTCATAGCCCTTTTCTCTCAAGCAGGCTTTCTGCCTGTGATGGCAGAGTGCCCCATGTAGACAGAGCCCAGGAAGGCCCTCTTTTGGGGGGGCAGCTCACGGTGTTGGTGTCGTGTCGGTCTCACTCTCAATGCTGGCGGTGGCACTGCTGCCAGGGGAGCAGGCTTCCTCCTCGGAACCCTGAATATCGAGAACTAATCCCACTGGCAGGGGCTTCACGGAGCCTGAGTCTAGTTGTCCCATCCCAGTGTTCCCATCCCAGTGGGGGTGGAGGTCTCTCTCCTCCCTGCTGGATGAGGACTGGGAGCTCTGAGTCCCCACCAGGTCCCCTGTGGAACTTCTGAAGAGGTGAAGCCTAGCCTCCTGGCCATCCAGGAAGGACGAACGCTCCATCCTTGTCTGTTCTTCTCGGTGCCCTGTGGCTGGTGGGGACTGTGGAGGGAGATGCAGGCCTTTCTTCAGGGTTGCTGTGGGCAGGCAGCGTCCCTTGCCATAGCTCCTGTCCTGTTGCCCCTATCAGGGCTGCTGCTCCTTCCTCTTGTCCCTTCAGGCCTAGGAGTGGGAACACACGGGGTAGAAATGGGGTAACAAGCTGTCCTGACGTGCCTGGGACTGTCCCAGGTGTTTGCAGTCAAGTTCTGTGCTCCAGGAAGCCCCTCGGTTCCAGGCAGTCTGGAGGCAGTCTCCAAGTTGGTCACTGTGGGTAGAAAAACCTTCTCATGTGCTCTCACTGTGCTCTGCCCACACCTTGCTATATTGTCCTCTTGTTACGGTTTCTTCAAACGAGACCATCTCGTGTCTGCCATCTGCTCCTTCCCAGGGCCCTGGCTGGTGCACCAGGAGCTTCAGGGGGATGAAGTTGCTTTTGGAGCCTCTTTTACAGTTTGTGGTAATCAAACAGGCCGTAATGCTAAACACAGGAAAAAGAAACTAATCTCTCATTTTTGAACCCTTTCCTGAAAGCATGGTCCCTGGAAAGACAAATGTGGTGATGCTGTGGAGGACAGCTGTGCCACCACGACGACCATGACAGCGACGGTGATGACGGCAGCAGTGGCCCTTTATTTGCCCACTTACCATGGGCTTGTGTTAAGGACTTTGGTGCACTGTTAGGCTAATTATTATGACAATCCTGTGCAGAGTTTCCATGGTGAGGAAACTGAGGCTTATCAAGGTGGTGGAATTTGCCCAAGGCTCGGGATGGGTGAGAGGTCAGGCCAGGGAGTGAGCCCTGAGGCAGCTCTCTGGGAGCGGTCTCTGCTTACTGACAGGTGCTTTACACCCCAGGCCAAGCCAGACCAAACGCACATTCTCGCTGCTTCTGGCTCGGACGGGGTGTCTCACTGGGTGCGCAGGCAGCAGGTCTGATGTGTTTCACCTCCTCTCACATGGCAAGGCAGGGTTGTGTGCATGGGGCGAACAGTTTTGGCTTTGCTGAATGCAGCTGCTGCCAGTATTGGAAAAACATTAGCCTCTCCTTTCCTTTTTCCACCCCGCCCCCTTTGCAATTTTCATAATTAGAATCAGAGTCAGGTAGAGTTGGAAGAGAACCTGCAGGTCATCTAGTTCTGGGATGGCAAACATATGACACAGGTGCTGCCACTCTTCATTGCCTTGCCCAGGGTAGACATGGCTAGTCAATTCTGGCACAACCAATCCTTCCCTGTGACCCTGGAGACAGGCACTACTAATCAGTTGTTGTTGGCATATAACACTTCTCCCACAGTGTAGGTTAGGAAGAACGGGAGACTAGAAGTTAAATGACTCTTAGTGAAGCAAATGTGGCTGTGGGGCCTGTTCCACACCAGGGAGTTCTCTGTTGAGAGATGACTCTGGGTTAAAAGTTCGACATCCAAGCAAAGTGTGGTGTAGGGGGAAGGATATGGGTCTAGCCTAGCAGTTCATGGATCTGGGCTTAAATCCCGGTTCTCCTTCTTACTGGTTGTAGCTTCAGGCAAGCCACGTGACTTATTGGAGCCTGGTCTGGTGTGAAACTGAAAATCACAATGCGCACATCCCGGGGTTGTAAGGAATCAGTGACGTAGAATGTTTGCTCGGCATCCAGCAGATGTTGATCCAGGTCTGGTGTGGGGGCACTTACTCTGGCCCAAGGTGGGGAGGCCGTGCAGACGGAGGCCCCGCCCTCAGGGAGCTCACAGCCCTGGTGAGGACAGGGCCCGACTCTAGGAGGGCTGGTTCTCTCCCTCTGTCCTTTGTAGAAGCTTATGAAATGTACTGTCATTACCATTTTTTGGAGGCTTTTGAATTTTTTTTTTCTTTTTAAGAACTCCTCTGTCTCATCCACTTACATTTTGGCCTATTTATGCTTCCCATGACTTGCTTTGGGAAGTGATTTACTTTTCCTTTTATTCCTGGTCTTGTTTCCATTCGCACATCGGGGCAGCTGGTTGGTGAGTCTGGCAGGCACGGTCACAGTGACAGAATCTTCCCTACCGAATGGACAGGCCAGGATATGGGACCTCAGACTTTTTTGGAGTGATACACTCCTTTTGAAAATTTGATGAAATGTGTGGACCCTTCTACTGGCAAAATGGTAAGATGGTAAGAGGAATGGTAAAATGGTAAGATAAAAATGTAGCATCTGTAATATAGGCATTCTTAATGGATTCTACCCCCCTTTCCAGGTTATAAGCCAGGCTGGGGGCCTGTGACACTTCACTAGCAGGAAATGGAACTTTGCGTGGAAATAAACACATAAGTGATTTTAACAAATGTTTAAATGTTTCATTAAGTATGAAAGATCAAGGTTTTTATTCAGAGTTCTCCTTTGGCTGGGCAAGTGGATTTGTCCACATAGCATTTTCTAATGCCTGTTGAGCTGTGTTTAGTCTTCTTGGTTATGGTGCAATATTTTTTTCTTTTATCCTAGGGTTTCAAGGTTGGCACTTCTCGCCCCTAAAATGTTTAAGATTTAGAACAGTTCTTCACTCTTTGATAAGGCAGAGCGCAGCGCTGCAGACGTGCTATGGTGGAGCACAGGGTGGTTCTGCCCACATCGCAGATGGTGGCTCGGTGCTCAGCCCTGCCAGGCACTCTGAGAGCTCTTGGGCCCCTCACCTCCCCAACCTGTAAAGCTGGGAGACAGAATGACCACAAACCCCTGGTGGTCAAGGATTAAAGAATAGCCAGCTTGAAAAAAAAATAGGCCCAGAGAATATTCAAAAGGGACGTGGTGGATTTTGAATTTGATCACCTTGAATTTGACTCAGAAGTGTGGATCCTTCGCACTGTAAGAGTTGGTATTTTCGTGGAGTCTGTGTCACGGAGGCTGCTTGGCAGACTCAGCTGGAGTGAGCCAAGGCCCTGTGTGAGGAGCGGGATGCAAACGGTTCCAAAGTGCTCCTTCCCCAGACACAGAAGATTAAGGAGGCTGACCAGCAAGGGTCTCCCTTGGTTGGTAGCATGTAAAGGGACCCTGATAAACGAGTTCCCTCCTTGGACTCCTTCCACATTAGCCAGGTGCCCGTCTTTAGCCACTCCCTGGACTGAAACATGATAAGTGACTGGAGAGAGAGGGTTCTATGTGACCATTTCAAATTTAGACGTGAAATTTTGCTGGGATGATTTCTTTGCCACTAAATTTTGCATTTGCATGTTCTTAGGGCAAAAAAAGGAGTTGAACTTGCCCTTTTGTTTGCTTCATTACTCCCACCACTTTTGCCAATTTGGTGGGATGTGGTCGTGTGTGTGTGTGTGTGTGTGTGTGTGTGTGTGTTGATGACTCTTAACTTTTTTTTAAAAGTGTGCTGTCTGCATGAAGGCCTCTCTCCTTCCTGAAGATGGGCTGCCAAGGCCTGGCTGGGTGAAACAATGGAATCCACCATTTCTTGAGTACCTACTATGCACCTGGCACTCATCTCATCCTTGCAGCAATCCCCTAGGCTGGGTAGTGTCCCCATGTTACTGGACTGGGGACAGCCCCCCTCTGCCAGGGTCACACAGCTGCAGGTCATGGAGCTGCGATTAACGCCCAGCCCAGGTCAGGCTGATGGAGCCCATGGCCTTTATCCGAGGCACGACACTTCTCCTGTGATCTCAAGGGACTTCTTATGTGTTCTTTCTGTCCCCACCCTTATAAGATTCCACTTAGGGAAAGAGAAGTAGGTGGTGTTTGGATGACAAGAAAAGGCCTGGAGAGTTCTGTTTCTCCAGCTCAGCAGCCTCCCTGCTGAGCTCAGGTGGGCCCAGGACTGCCTCACCCTCCTGGTCACTGGTTGGGGTGGCCTTCTCCCAGCTGCCAGCTGTGGGACGAAGTTAAGGCTCAGCCTGCCTCACCCATGTGACCTCCCAGGACAGCCCTGGCCAGTATGTAAAGGAAGGGGGAGTATAGAGGAGGTGCCTTTCTTACCCGTCTGTTTCACAGGTGAGAAAGCCGAGGCTCCGAGGGGAGGGTGGCCTGGCATGGTCACTCAGATAATGAGGGGAGGAGCCAGGCTGAGCCTGAGCTGTTCCTAGGAGGTGTTTGTAGCCTGTTGACCTGGAAGAGGTACATCTCAGGGTTGGTATCATAAGCAGGAGGTGTACACCTGCCAGCGTCCTCCTAGAATCAGCTTTGTGCCGGGAGGCTAAAGAACAGATCTAGTCACTGAATCCACGTCTGATCTGGTGGGGCCTTTTGAGGTCATCTAGGCTGATGTTTTTGTTTTGCAGTTGGGCAAACTGAGGCCCAGGGAGAGAGACTGTCCTGGTTGTCTTCCCTCCCCCAGGACAGCTTCTGGTTTTCTCACTTTATCTGCTCCTTGGTAACACTGTCTTTCTTACTTGTTTATTGAGGCATTTGAGATTCTGAGTGTTTTTTTTTTTTTAATTTTACTTATTTATTTTAAGAGAGAAGGGAAGGGAGGGAGGAAGAGAATGAGAGAAACATCAATGTGTGGTTGCCTCTCAAATGCTCCCTTCTTGGGATCTGGCCCACAACCCAAGCATGTGCCCTGAATGGGAATCAAACCGGTGACTCTTTGGGTCACAGGCCAGTGCTCAATCCGCTGAGCCACAGCAGCCAGGGCGAGATTCTGAGTGTTTTTGCTTTGGTAAAATACACGTAACATTTGTCATTTTAACCATGTGTAGGTGTACGACTCACTGGCATTAAGTGCATTCACAGCACGACGCTGCCGTCCCCACTGCCTACACCCGAAACTTGTCACCATCCACACCATGACTCTGTACCTGTTAAACACTAGATCCCCCTTCCACGCTCTCAGCCCCTGGCTGCCTCTGTTCCAGGTGCCTCGTGTAGGTGGCATCACACAAAACTGTTCTGCTATGTCTGGCTTATCTCACTTGGCATAATGCTTTCAAGGTCCACCCCTGTTATAGCATTAATCAAAACGTCATTCCATTTTTATGGCCGAATGGTATTCCATTGTATGACTAGACCACATTTTGTGTATCCATTCATCCATTCACAGACATGTGGGCTGTTGCACAAAACTTTTGGTTCTGTGATCACTGCTGCCGTGGATCTGGGGGCAAGCCTCTGTCAGAGTTCCTGCTTTCGGTTCCTTTGGACATGAACCTGGGAGCGGACGTTTAGTTTTAAAGACGTTCATCTCCCTATCCCCCACTGCACTGGGGACTCAGGCTCATCGTAGAATAATTAGAAAATACAAATAAAAGAGGGAAATAAAGTTTCCCCAGTGCTAACACTGATATTTTTCTAGGGCGTTCATTTGTGTGTGCCGTGTCCCATCCACATGGCATTATGCCGTATGTGTGCAGTCTTTGGTGGTATGGGATGGAGCTGCATTTGGAAATACAAAAACCTTTGCGGAAGGCACTGGGGCGGAGGGAGGAAGTGCTGCTTGGTCTCTGCGACCCAGCTGAGTGCTCACCATCTCCAGGAAGCATCCCTCATGGGTGCAGGATGCGTCCCGCTGTCCGTGACTGCTACGTCCTGCTTTATCTGTTCTCTTTCCTGTTATCTGCTCCCTATATGGACTGACTCCTGGCAGTGCTGCCCTGCACAGTGCCTGGTGGTTGGTGGTTGGCACTCAATAAATATTTGTTCAATGAGTGAATAAAGAAATGGCCGAATGAATGGAGTGAAATTAACAAGGGAGGTCGGTGAGTAGCAGTGGGGTCCTCTCCGCTGGGCCATTGGCTCATCGCCTGTAGCAGGCACGCTGGGAAGAGCAGCCCTAGCTCAGCGAACTGTCCCTCTTCCGAGTCCTCGCTCACATCTGTGGTGAAGGCAGGCCTGTGCCCCTGCAGCAGAGGCTGTCCCTGAGCAGCTGGGTGCACACAATACAGTTTACTCCCAACGGTGGGGCCGTACGTGTTCTCTCACTGCACAGGTGTTTGCTGAGGGTGTCCTGTGTGCCAGTTGCGTGGCTAGGGGCTGGCCTGTGAGGTGACCAAAACAGGGTCCTCCCTCGAGGACCTTACATTCCGGAACGGGAGACAACCTTGCACAAAAGCACACAGTAATTTCATGCAGTAAATAAGTGTGATGAAGAAAGATACCTTTTTTTCTTTTTCTTGTCTCTTTTTTATTCATTTCTCTCTATTTTATAAAAAAGAAATCTATTTGACTGGGTTTTTTTTTGTTGTTGTTGTTGATTGGTAGCCAGGGATGCATGTACAGTTTACAGGGTTCAAATCCCAGCTCTGCTGCTTGCTAGTAGTGATCTTGGCAATGATGCTAAGCTTTGCGAGCCCTAGTTTTCTTGTTGAAAGATAGTGGTGTGCCTGCCTCCTGGGGTTGTAATTAGGCTTAGTGGTGACCTTGCTCATGAAGCACAGTGCCTGGCACATTGGAGGTCTCAGTGCTTGCTGCTGTTGGCATTATGAACCTATGAGGCTGCCGGCTGCATGGTTTTAAAGTGACAAAGCCGGCCCCATCCAAAGGATTGGCTCACGGGAGAGGAGCTAGAACGGTGTTGAGTGTGTGGACTCGACATGGCATCATTTTCCTCATGCTTTGGCTGCATTGAATTTGTGCAGAACCCCGTCCCTGCGTCACATCGTCTCCTCCTGGGAACGGGAACAAAAGGGGCCAGCTCTGAAAGAGGCCCTTGTTCCCTCACCCAGCTCGGGGAAGCCAAGGCCAGTGTCTGTAGCCAGTTCGGGAGTTCTGCGGCGGGGCTGGCTCTTCCCTTTCTCCTGTGCCTCCTTGGGGCCAGTCTCTGGTCAGCTGAGATGACCAGATCATACAGGAAAAGAAACAGAAAGACAGAAACCCCTAAACTGCCCTCTGAGGTGCACTTGGCCTTGTAGGGCAGGGACAGGGACCTTCTCTGGCACAGAGAGTTTCTCTAATGGAATAGGTTTCCAGTTTGTCAGGCAATGGGCTTGGGGAAGTTGCGTGGTGCTGCCTGGCCTGTGTGGCTCAGCCCAAGTGTGGGTGTTGGACTTGGACCTGTGTTTGCTTCCTGTCCCTGCCATTCACCATGGGGGCTGGGTGGGCCCCTCAGGGTCTGTGTGTGCCAGACCTTGGGTTCCACCTGCAGAAGAGGCACACAGCACCCGTGGCCTCATTAGGGAGTGGGCGACTGGGCGAGCACATGCAGGGCTGGGGCTTACCACACAGTAGCTCCAGCGATGCTGACTCCCAACCCGGGGCCACTGCCACCCCTCAGCACCCATGAGAAGGCAGGGGGATTTGAATGCTGTTCCTCAAAATGCCATTTCTATGCAGGGTCAGGTCTGGGAAGAAGAGGGATTTAGTGTTTTGCCTTTCCTGGGCCTCGCTTTTTGCTCCTGTGGGCCTGGGACCCGGTGAATAAGACCGTGACAAGCATAATAGGGGCACTCCATGGCTCTCTGGAGTCTGGGGTGACAAAAAGAGGCAGGGGCTGGGGGTGGGGAGAGGCTGTAATTCTTCTTTCCCCTAGGTCAGCTCAGCTCCAGTGTCTGAAATGAGCTAAAGTGGGCTCATACCCTCCCCCAGCTACCCGTTCACACACTCAGGCAATGTGCTGTGCCCTAGAAGTACAGACATGCTTGCACCAGCCTGGCCTTCAGTCCTAGGCCTGTTCGTCCCTATCCTCCTAGTATGGAGTCTTCTGCACAAGGTAGGGCAGGGACATAGGGAGGAAATGCACCCAGCGCCTGTGTGCTGCCTCCTCCTTGCGTGTCAGGGGCTTCTCACTTGGAGTTCAGGCATCGTGCCTGAAGCACGCACTTAGAGAGTACCTACTGGGTACCAGGCGTTGCGCCAAGGCTGGGGAGAGAGCACCATGGATAGTTGGATCTAATGCCCCGTGTGACTTGGACGTAAACAAGGGTGACAGGAGCTTGTGTGAGGTGCCTGGCTCCCCAGGAAAAAGCTGCTGATCAGAAGGGGTGGACTTGGGCGAGGCAGAGAACACGGGAACAGCACTGCAGGCTGAGAGAGGCGGTGGCAGAGCCTGGAGGCGTGGCAGGTCCGGGGGAGGGAAATGCTACTTGCACCAGGAATGTGTTGAGTGGGGTGGGCCCCGGTGAGCTGTCCTGTGTGCTGGGCTCAGGACTTTGGACTTGAACATGGAAGCTGAGTCCTTGGAATGCCCCCAAATGTCTAGTTCCTTCCTTTTCAGCCTTGAAAACATCTCATTCTTTGCCCTTGCTCTTGATCATCCTTAGGCCTGAGAACCTGGGAAAGGCCGAGCTGGTGACCAGGGTGGGGCTTAGTTCATTGCCAGTGACGAAGTGGCCACTCCCTCATCTTGTGGTATTGGAGGAGAAATTCGAAGGGGCTGGCCCTTTAGGTCATTCTGGACCAGAAACCTTTAGGCCCAAGATGGT